>VZQC01006697.1:1625616-1674510 GCA_009823505.1 Rhizomys pruinosus
TTGGCTCTAATTTACAGTTAGGGAATGATTTCATTACCATCATGTTTTTCTTTTTCCTATAAAGGGGAGAGGTAGGAAGGTTTCTCAGTATCTGGAAGGTAAACTTCATTAGGCCCCATTATAAACAGTTAACCCCAATAGTATTCAGAGAGATGCTGAGTGTCTGTGACTCAGCAGTCTGAGGTTCCATTTTCTTTAATGTTCACATGGGTTAGCCTCTCTGCTGACATTTCCCAGTCCATCCTGCACAGCCAAAAGTTGTACGTTTTCAGGCATTTAGATTGGTAATTTTTACCTGTGGGAACATACAATTCTCCTCCCATTGTTAGTTTCAAGTTCTCAAAATTGAAAATTTATCAATAGGATTGGAACACAGAGTTTTCCGTTTGTATCCCAGAAAGGATACTACCCCACCTCCCACCTCCCTCTCTTTTTTTTTAACAGTTTTCCATTTCAATGCCTACTAAATACCAGTATATTTGCACAGTGAATGGAACACAAAATTCAGCTGAGATGCCATAATCGCCTTTTAAGTCATATTACTAGGCTTTCATTGAAGCAGGATTCCATGGCATTAGAATAAATGGAGGTGGCTGAAGTTCAATAGCTCAATTGCATTTTCCAGCAAAGTACCCCCACCCCCCAAAACCCAGTAATTCAATAAAAAATATTTTACAATACAAGTTGGGTGGCAGAGTGGGAGACAAAGTAATTCCCAGTTCTATTTGTTGTGGGAATCAATATGGAAGCTGAAAATTATACAGAAAAATCCAGGCTGCCAAGTCCAAAAGCCTGGCAATGGCTTGGACATTTTGGCAGTTTTCACTGCATAATTCAGCCTGAAAATATAGAAAATCATGTCTCTTCTAAGATTTTATCAAGTTCTCTCATTTCAAAAAAGTTGAGGACTTTTTAGAGAAAAGTGATATTAATCATCTAGGATACACAATTTCCCACTTTTAGCTGTGTTTTGAATTTTTGTGGCATTTTCATTCTGTCTTTTACATTTCTTAGCATGAAGTGCATCCTGGGGATAAAGCAGCCAATGCTCCACAAGGAGTAAGTGCACACAGGAAGCACACAAAAGCCAGGGCTGTGGCCCCATGTGAGGACCTCAATCACACTTAACTTGCTAGATATTGAGCTCTTGTCCTACCCCTTTCCTCTGAGGACAAAGTGATGAATTGGAGATCTGTCCACTGGGATCATTATGGATATCAAATGATTACACTGTTTCTCACGGAGAAGAATTAGGCTTTGTTAGGGGTCCCCACACAAATGAACTCCAATAACCCCTCGATTGTGAGACAGACTACGGGAAAGTAGGACTCCACCTGTTACAATAAAATATGGCAATTGGAACACGTAGATCCATGTAGTGAACAGAGCTTCAGATGAGGCTCAGCCACCTCTGGTTCACGCAACTTCTTCCAGATGAATGCACGTTACTCTTAGGTCATTGTTTTTTGTTAATTTTTAATTTTTTTATTTTGTTTGTATGAATGTGTCCCCTGCATGTATGTAAGTGCACCTGTGCAGTCTTTGCAATGACCACAGAGGCCAGAAGAGTGTATCTGTTACCTTGGAACTGAACTTACAGATGATTGTTTGCTGCCCTGTGGGTACTCAGAACACAACCCAGGTCCAGTGAAAGAGCAGCAAGCGTGAGTAACCACCCAGACATCTCCCCAGCCCCAGGTTATAGTTTCCTGCATGGCCAAATCCTAACACATGAAAATTCGCTTCCACACACTTCCCTCCACACACAGTCTAAAACTCAAATCTAGTCCCCACACTTGTCTTTACACACTCTCTACAACTCAAATCTAGTCCCCACACTTCCCTCCACACAGTCTACAACTCAATTCTAGTCCCCACACTTCCCTCCACAGAGTCTACAACTCAAATCTAGTCCCCACACTTCCCTCCACAGAGTCTACAACTCAATTCTAGTCCCCACACTTCCCTCCACAGAGTCTACAACTCAAATCTAGTCCCCACACTTCCTTCCACACACAGTGTACAACTCAAATCTAGTCCGCACACATCCCTCCATACAGTCTACAACTCAAATCTAGTCCCCACACTTCCCTCCACACAGTCTACAACTCAAATCTAGTCCCCACACTTCACTCCACACACAGTCTAAAACTCAAATCTAGGCCCCACACCTCTTTTCACACACTCTCTACAACTCAAATGTAGTAGAGACACATTGATATGAGCATGGATGGAAACAAGACCAGGATACCTAATGCAGCATGTCTATCCACAGATGTCTGACAGTGTAAAGGCAAAGATTTCTCACTGGAAAATAAAATCCAAGGGAATCTTGATGGAAGTCGGAAAATGCAATGGGATGGAAGTGTTTCCTGCTAGTTCAGCGAAAAATGAAGTTACCAAGGTGAAGAAGAGATAACGTGCAGGGAGAAATAGAAGCACATCTGCACGTCTCCACAGACACTAAAATGCATTACCATCTGTGGATTACAGATCACACACACACAGACACACACACACACACACGCACACATGCATGCACACATGCACACACACACACATGCACACACACACGCACGCACACACACACACACGAATGAAATAGAGAGGAAGAGAATAGAATTTAGCACAGGACTGTATGAGTTTGGAAAATATGGAGAGAAACACAACTCTGCCATGTCACCATCATAAATTGATGTGAAGACGTGAGGAGGGATGGGCAGGCCAATTTGTAAAACCCTAGAATATTAAAGCAAAATTCTTTTTCTCCAACCAGACCACCTAGCTAGCCCTTGCTGAACAGTAACCTGAAAAAGATGTTCTGATCCTTTAAGCCCCTCCTCCCAGGGCTAGAAAGGCAGGGCTGGGGGGGTGGGGGTCATGGGGCATGACTTGCTGACCAAACAATGATAGGACATGACTATCCATTACCCAGGCAGGGTATTTCACAGCTTGGTCTGGAAAGTTTGNTGGGAGGGAGAGGAAGTTGAATCTCTGTGAGATCAAAAAGGCCAGCCTGTTCTACAAATCGAGCTGCAGGCCAGCCTGGGACTACAGGGAGACCCTGTCTCAAAAAGACCATAAAACAAAAAAAGATTGTGGATGATGATGGAGTAAGAAGAGGATCAGTTTTCCCTGTTTTGTAATATCATGACGTATACAGATAGATAGCATCCTCCACAGACACGCAGCCCCGTTGTCCCTATCCTATGTAAGCAAGCCGTGGGGTGCCCCAGTCTTCTTAGTGATAACGTGGCCTAGTCAATTTGAGGGAGAGGTGGCCTCAACCCACCCCGTCGTTTTTTCTTCAGGACAGATGTCAATGCTATGAGGAATCTACAAGGTTTGAAGGGTGTTAGTTCCTTTCATCACAGGGTGGTCTGGGCAGCAGGTGATGTCATTTCTGTGCCCAAGTGTCATTGCCATTCTACAAATCTCTATCTGGGTCTCCCACCTCCTTTTGCAAACAAAAAGAGATGCCAAGGCCTTTCCCTCTACTTTTTATTTTTTTTAATTAAGTTTTTTTATTGATGCTTTGTGCTTTCATATACATTTATTCCAATTCAGTTCAGGCTTATTTCCCTTTCCTCCCCCCCCCCCACCCCCACCCCATACCAATTTTCCAAATGGCCCATTCTGCCATAACGGTCCTGCATCTTTCTCTCAGTTGTTTTTTTCATTTTTACCTATAAGTGATAATCCATGAGTACAACAATCCTTCATGTAAAACTATCTGCATGCTGTTGTGCCCAAACACCGGCAGCCCCACCATCCAGTGGGGGGTGCAAGGTTGTTTGTTCAATCAATCGATCAAAATGATTCCAGAGCATTGCTGGAGTGTCATCATCATCAACATCATCACCATGCCCAACCCAATCACGCCCTCAAATTCTACCACGCCCCCTCTTCCGCAGGTTGTTCCCTAGGCTTAGAAAGGGGCACAGTGGATAGAGGTAAAACCCAAAAAACAGTCTATTTCCTCTGGAGCTGTTGCTTGGACTCTGGTCAATTATGGCTGTTTCCCTACCTTTCATGGGTTGACGTTTGTCCAGGAATAACCTTTCGATTCCTACTAATGAGAACAAGCGATTAGATATATAGTATTTAAGCAGCACTAATAGTTTATGGTAGGTTACTTTACAGAGACACATGTTTGGAGATGTTAATCCATGAAGTACAATTTCCCCCCTGTTAAATATGCCAGGGTCTTACGGTGGCTTTTAACATCTCCTAACCTGTAGAGGATGTAAGCTTGTGGCATCAGCCATGGGTTATTTCTCCAAGGGGAGAGCCAAAATGTTAAGGGCAAGTGTATGTTCAGTACCGCGTTCTGACTCCGTTCTTATCCCACACATCTGGCTCACTGTGGACCTGTCTATGTGCACCCCAACCTCAAGATCCACCCCGTTCCCCTCCCACAGACTAGCTTCCTACCCCAGTTCGCCAATCCCCGCTGGAGAATGCACAGACACGGTCATGTACTTCTGAGAACTTGATTTTATTTCCTTTGTCATTGAGGGCAAGTGGTTCTGAAGCTTGCTGATTTCACGAAGGACTCCAATTCAGGGGTGAGACCTCCGGTGGCTTAGCAGAAGGCTCTGAGGTCTCTCAACTCCCCTCAGCCTCACTGGCTGTCCGAGTCCAACCCCCCCACCACGACACCCCCACCCCACCAACCACACACCCCAACACCAAAACCCACAGACCCCCCCCCACCACCAAACCCCAAACCCCCCACACCACAACCACAACCACAACCAACAACCCCCCCCCCCACCCACCCCCCCACCCCAAAACCACACCCACCCACACACCCCCGAACCACCGCCCCCACCACCCCAAACCCCCCCCCCACAACCCAACCCACCACCCCCCCAACCCCCCCAACACCCCCCACCCCCAACACCACACACACCCCACACCCACCACAACACCAACCCCCCACCCACCCCCCCCCCACCACCCCCAACACCACCCAGCACCCCAACCCCACCACACACCCCACCCCACAACCCCCACACACACCCCCCACCCCCCACCCCACCAACCAACCCCCCCCCCCCCCAACCCAACCCCCCCCCCAACCCAACCCCAACCAACACACCCCCCCCACCCACCAACACCCCCCCCCCCAAACACACCAAACACCCCCAAACCCCCACCACCCCACCCCCCCACACCCCCCCCCCCAAACCCCAACAACCCCAAAACCACACAACCCAAACCCCACCCCACCCCAACCCACACCCACCACCCCACACCCACACAACAACCCCAACCCCCCCACCACCACCCCCACCCACACCCCCACCCCCAAAAACACCACCCACAACAAACAACCACCCAACAACCCCCCCCACCCCAACCACACCCACACCCCCACACAACACACCACCCACACACCACCCACCACCCCCCCCCCACCCACCCACAAAACACAACAAAACACCACACACACCCCAACCACCACCACAACACCCCCCCAACACCCCACCCCACCCCACCCAACCACCACACTCCCCCCACCCCCCCCCCAAAACACCCCCCCCCCCAAAAAACCACACACCCCACCCCCCCCCACACCCACCCCCCCACCACCCCCACACCCCCCCCAACACCCCACACCCCCCCACCCCAACCCCACACACACCCCAACCCACACCCCACCCCCCCACACCCCCACCACACACACCCCACCCCAACCCACACCAACAACCCCCAACACCACCCACCCCACCACCACCCCACCCAAACCACCACCCAACCCAACCAAACCAAAACCACCCCCACCCAACCCCCCCCCAACCCCACCACCCCCCCACCCACCCACCCCCCCCCCCCCCAACCCCACACACCCCACACACCCCCCCCCCACACACAACCCCCCCCCACCCCACACACAAAACCCAACCCCACAAACCCCCAACCCCCCCCCCCCACCCCACCACCCCCCCGCACCCCCCAACACCCCCCAACCACACCCAACCAAAACCCCACACACCAAACCAACCCAAACACCAACCACCCCACACACCACCACACACACCCCACACCAACCCCCCCACCCCCAAACCACACCAAACCCCCCAACCCCCAACCACACACCACCACCCCCCAACAACACCACCCACCCCCCCCCAAACCCCCCACACCACACCCCCCCCCACGCCACACACACAAAACCCCAACCCACCCCCCCACCCCCAACACCCAACCCCAAACAACCCAACCACACCCCCCCCCCCCCCCCAAAACCCACCACACCACAACCCCCCACACCACCAAAACCCCCCACCCACAACAACACCCCACCCCCCCCCCACACCCAACACCCCACCACACCCCCAAACCAACCCCCCCAACCCCAACCACCCCCCCCACCCCCACCCAACAGCCAACCACCCCCCACCCACAAACCACCCCCCCTCACCCCCACCCCCCCCAACACACCACCCCCCCCCACACCCCAACACAACCACCCCCCCACCCCCCCAACCACACAACAACACACCCACACAAACGCAACCAAACCAACCCCAACCACCCACCCCCACCCAACCCCACCCCAACCAGCACACACCTAGCTGATGGAGGCTGATGGAGTTCTCACTTTTACTGTCTTCGGCATCTTGGTTAAGCTTCATGTTTGGCTGATGGTAATGACCACATTTTAGCACTTTCCTGCCCTTCTTCTGGTTAACCAAAGAAGTTTGGGCTCTACAGATACCTGGCTTCTTTAGGCATGCTTTGCGTCGTCTTGCTGCCTTGACTTTAGCAGGCTCCTGGAAGGAGATCACAGGAAGGCATTGGTTTGGGGAAAGAAGGAGGAAAGGAAAAGGAACAGGTGTGGTCTGAGGGTGTGTGGGTGTCTGTTGAGAACAGGCATGGAAGAAGACAAGGACCAGATAGGACTCAGCTCACCTTGATTTTTCGTTTGAGTTTGTATTGAGCAGGCCTTCTCTTCACTGCTCCGGTACTGGGAACTGTAGGTCTCATTGTGTTAGATTCCTCAAACTTTGTGGACCAACTGCCCATCTTGATGAGCCCCAGACATCTATCCAAGCTCTTTTTTTTTTTTTTTTATCTTTATATGTACTGAACGTATTGTCTGCCATTGCAGGTCTGCGCACCCGTGTGTAGTGCCCGAACCTGCAACGCAGGGAGGTCAGGAAGAGGGTCTCGGATTCCCCTGGAACTGGAGTTATTCTCCTGGAACCGGAGTCGCAGACGGTTCTCAGCCGCCATGTGGTGCGGATGGGGATCGAACCCGGGTCCTATGCAAGAGCAGGCGGCGCTTTCTTACCCGCTTAGGCCATCCTCCAGCCCCGAGATGCGGCTCGTTTATGATGATGGACATAGTTTTCACAACACTCCTGGGTCCTCCTCAGTTAATTTATCTGCCTGAGATTGTCTGAAATTCTTGCAATGATTAAATGCCTCAAAATACTAAAGCAGAGGGACCATCAGCTACTATCAGCCAAATAATATATACTGAGTTTCTTATGTACACTGTTTCTTTTTAAATATTATACTAGCATAATGGAAGGTCCAGTTTCCTATGTGAAAGTCTTATAGATGATGTCATATTGTACTACTGAACAACACTGAATCTATTTGCACAGCTACAACCAGGCACAGTCATTAAGCATCAACAGACTCACAGCTACAATCAAAACTAGAGAGAATTTCTACCCTTCTAATGTCCTGGCCTAGTAATGAACACACAGATGATCAATACCAACACAGACCACGCTCCACTGATACCAGGTTCTTTATCATAGATGAGTATTGGCAGGTGGGGAAGAAGGCCGAGTTAACAGAGAGACTATGTAAGCAAACTTCCCTTCAGCAACGGTTATTTTTCTGCTTTGAATTTCACTTTGCATGCTTCCTACTCTATTACCGAATTAATGAGAATTTAAACTCACCCCTGCAAAGTCGTGATTTGCACCTTAATTACTGGATATCACAGGGCTCTGGAGATGACAGCTGAGGGTACATGGTCAATGCAAGTATTTTTTTAAATATAATCCCACGTCATTGAAATGAAATTTGTGTTTCACCTCTCTGCTCAGATTTTTCTTTTTTCAGTTTTTTTTATTGTATTAAACTTTTATCTAAAGTATACCTCATTTCTCAAATCAAATCAGAGTTGCTTTCCCTTCCTGTCTCCCACCCCACCCAAGTCCCTTGCACTCTGCCCCCTACATGACCTAAATCTTTTTTCTGAGTCTTACCAGTGTTTCTTTCAGTTCTTTTTGGTTCTCTCTAACTTGTATTGCCTACAGTATATATACATATTATCTATACATAAATATATACCATAATATACTACCTACATTACACACATACCATATACATATCAATTGAATTGGAGGGCGTTTTTTCCCCTAATAGATGCCATGTTTTCCTTAAAGAGGTGCTCAAAGGTTCCTCCTGGCAATCCCGAACAACCATCAATCCTGCACTTTTGCTCCCCATTGGGGTCTTCCCTCCCATGGTCCCCCAAATGAAAGTTCAGTTAAGCACTCGTCCTATCTTGATACCCTTGTACTGGCCTCATGATATAGCCTAAATGTCCAACAATGGCATAGTCTATATTCTGAAGAGGCTGAAATCCTATTAGCTGTTTAGTCCACAAGCGGGTATCTCAGAGTCCCCATCTGACATTGAAAAATTGGAGGATTCTTGGAGAAACAAGAGTCTTCATCAATTGAAAGTGTTATTAAAAAAGCTGGTCTCATGTCTTTGAGGAGTGCCAAGTTTTGGTGGCCCCAAGCCTCAAGTAGATGCCTGTGAGAATTGAAGACTGGCCAAACCACAGTACTCTTTTAGGGACTATGGGAAAGACACTTCATCTTTGCCCCAGGTCTTAATTTTTTTTACTCAGAGTTGCCATCAATGACAGATCCATTCTAATTCTAACAATCTATGATTCTAATTAGCTATAGGGTTGGAGACTGATAGAAATTTGGATCTGGAAGAAATTTGCAAGTCTATTATGTAGACTTTTCACCTGACGATCTCTGAGGCAACAGGCACTATAAAAACCACCTCCATGCATTCTCTCATGTGCAGCTTAGAAAGGTCTATGGAGGTAGGCACGCTATAATCACATAAGGAAATTGAGGCTCAGGAGAATTAAATTAATTTCCTGCCAGCTTTCTATTATAGTAGCAAATACCCGGGGCAACCAGCTTTTAAAGAATAATGTTTACTTTGACTCACAGTTTTGAAGGCTTCAGTTCGTGACCAGTCGGCCGTATCGCTTAGTGAAAGAAAGCCCTGGATGTTTCTGCAACTTCTGCTGCCCTTATCATCCTCGGAGACTGCTGCTCACCTTACTGGTCAGTCGCACCTGGATCAACCACTTCTGGGACTCAGGGGGAACTGTTTATTGAGACAGCCTTTGCCCAAAATAGCCTGTCCTACTTGAGCAAGCGGCTATAGAAAAGGGAGACCTGCGTGTCCCCCCTTGCAGCATCCATTTCCTCATACCCTGGCCCCTATGTGGTCTCCAAATCTCTGCCTCCTCCTTGGTGCAGTCATTTTCACCCTGCAGGAAGGCTGCACTCACCAGCTACCATAATAAGCAGACTTGCTCTGGCGCAGGCCCAGCACCGGTCTATTTCGCAGCTCTGCTCCTTTCCCCGCTCTCTAACATCCAGCACTCAGGGCCTGTGGTGAGGCAGCATGTCATAACAGAAGTAGGTGGCAGACCAAAGCCTTTACTTCATGGCCAGGACATGAAAGAGAGAAAGTGCCAGAGGAAAGAGAGAAAGTGCGAGTCAGATGAAAAAGAGCGAAAGTGGCCAGAGGCAAGACGAGAAAGTGCCAGAGGAAGGAAGAGGAAAGTGCCAGGAGGAAAGAGAGAAAGTGCCAGAGGAAAGAGAGGGCACATTCAAAAAGACATGCGATGTCCCTCGAGGCCCAACTTCTTCAATGTTCTACTAATGACACAAAACCAAGAACTAGGCCTTTAATGCATTGGCCTTTGAGGGGCAGTGAAGCTCAGTACTGTAGCACTACTTGAGAATACTTAGTGAGAAAACTGCAGAATAAAACTCAAACCTCTTCTCCCTGGCTCCAAATGCAATGCTTTTAACCATGACCAGGCTGTCCTTGGCATGCCTGAGAAGTGGGACCTGAACTTTCTGTTATACCCTTCCCAGTCATGTTGGGGCTCAGAAAACAATTGTCTAAAGTGGGCACTTCAGAATACCCTAGAAGCCATATTTGTTTCTGATCTTATCCTACCTCCTTATCTCTCTCCCTTGTTCTTGTCCAGAGGCAAGGCCTAGGTGCTAGAGCTCCTCTTCCCTGGGGTGGATGACATCATAGTACCCTATCCTTCCCCTACTTTCCCATGTATCATTGACCAGAAAGAAACTAAGACCATAATTCCAGAGTGATCTTTTCCTTTACCTTAGAGGAAGAAATGTTGTTAAAGAAGAGACAAGAAGAGCCTGAATAGACATGCTGGCCAGCTTTCATCTTCTGTCTCTTCATATTTTTATGCTGTGTTTACATCTATATAGATATCAAACCCAGGCATTGAGTCTAAGGATTAAATGTGGGTTGCCCACCCTTTGGGTCTTCATTCTGAAGGCTTCAATGTATGTAAAACTTGGATTAAATAAATATGCTATGATTTCTTCTTGTTGCCCTTGTTACTGGGGCTCATGTGGAACTTCCCCTTGCCCGTCCTCCTTCCTTTTGACTGTTTCCCACCTTAATCCTTTTTGCTGACAAGTCCTTCCTTAGGTTTTATTAATATGTGTTCTGACAGATGAAGCCCCTGCCCAGTCCATGGACATTGTGTTTATTTTCTCACAGAGCCCATCTCATTCTCATTTTCCTATTACAGGTCTTTGGGCCTTGAAACCCCCAAATAAAGATTTGAAATGGAGGCTTTAATCTCTCTTCTTCAAGGCAGGCTTTCAAGGACTCTGCTTCTCCCATCCCTATCCAGCCTGTGATCTCCATGGTGTTTCAGAGCAAGCGCAAGCAGTTACAGACCTCCGATTCCCATGAACGCCCTTTCTCTTCCATTACTGGGATGTAGCCATGACTGCTCATCATCTTCCATTACTGGGATGCAGCTGTGACTGCTCACCATCTTCCACTATTGGGATGCAGCCATGACTGCTCACCATCTTCCATTACTGGGATGCAGCCATGACTGCTCACCATCTTCCATTACTGGGATGCAGCTGTGACTGCTCACCATCTTCCATTACTGGGATGCAGCCATGACTGCTCACCATCTTCCATTACTGGGATGCAGCCGTGACTGCTCACCATCTTCCATTACTGGGATGCAGCCGTGACTGCTCACCATCTTCCATTACTGGGATGCAGCCGTGACTGCTCACCATCTTCCACTACTGGGATGCAGCCGATGACTGCTCACCATCTTCCACTATTGGGATGCAGCCGTGACTGCTCACCATCTTCCATTACTGGGATGCAGCCGTGACTGCTCACCATCTTCCACTATTGGGATGCAGCCGTGACTGCTCACCATCTTCCATTACTGGGATGTAGCCATGACTGCTCATCATCTTCCATTACTGGGATGCAGCCGTGACTGCTCACCATCTTCCACTATTGGGATGTAGTCATGACTGCTCATGAAGAGGAGGAATAGGGATGACCCCTGGCCTCTCCTGTGCTCCATACTTTCCTTGCTTTTCCCCAGCTCAGAACCAAGTTATATTTCAGAAAACCCAGTTTCCTAGAGAAAATGTTAGGCTTATTTCTTTCCAGTGCTTGTGCTTATTTATCTGAGCAGGCATAACAGGACAAGGGATTCTAGTTTTAATGCATGGAGATTTTTCTTGGGGATTTTCACCCAGGCTAACATGGAATTTGAATTCTTGCTTCCTGGCAGGATTCTGGAACCTTCATGCAAGCCACTCTGAGATGGAGACATCCTCCTTCCCAGGAGGCTGGTGTGCCCGAATCTCTGTGATAGGCACTTGCCTTTCCTTCTTTCTTCCCTTCTCTCTTTATTTCTTTGCCCACTGTGCAAGCAATTAGTGCAGTTGAATCCTTAATAAGCCAATTTCATCCAGCCCACATAGCTATTTTGTTCCTAATAAATCAATTAATTCAGCTCACATTAAGGGGACTGTCATGTTTACAATATCACAGTCAGAATCTACATATGTAAGAAATAAGATGGTGAGGAGTATTTTTAGAATACAATCTCATCTTTCATAGTGAAGGGGGTACATTTTGTGCCACTGCCTCTGCCCACAGCTCCTAAGCTTAGCCAGGGATCTGTGATGATGAGTTCATAGTCCTTTATAAGACTTCTTTCATAGAAGGGAAGGAAGTGGGCAAAAGTCTAAAGTACCTTGTCTACATTCTATACAAGGGATTTGACCATGACAGAGCGACACTGCTGTGGTTCTCAAAACTTTCCCTCCACAAACCTGTAAGGGATATCAGGTTCTCATGAAAGATAATACAACTAAAACTTATCTTCTAATGATGCCAGGATGGCAAAAATTATCACTACCTATTGGGTCTAATTTGATTTTTTTCAATCACAAACCTTGTTAAAGGAAAAGTTGAACTGAGGTTCTAAATATTCCTAGAGTACTCTGCTCAAGTACACGATGGTTAGTAGTCACATGTATGGATTAGAATTCAGAAGTATTCTTGGCAACAGCACTAATGGATCAGTGGGGTGATGTGGTTGCTCAAATACCCCAAAGTAACAACAGAGGCTTGTATCCCTGCTTCCCTTTGTATTTTTGAGATAATAGGTCTTCACATGAGCCAATAGAATCTTATTTTAAGAGAAATAGTTGTGAACTTCAATATGTTCTAGAACAGGTCTTTATTTGTCTTTTTGAGACAGGGTCTCCCTGTAGCCTCAGCTGGCCTGGGACTCACTATGTAGACCAGGCTGGCCTTGAACTCACAGAGATCCACCTGTCTCTGCCTCTGGAGTGCTGGTTAGATTTGTAGCCCAGGCAAATGAGGAGTGGTAAACAGTGTAGACTTGTTTGTTTAGAAAGAGAAGGCCTGTTGTGGAACAGGGAGTACCTGCCCTGAGAAAGGTGAAAGCAAGTTTTAAGTATATTGTGTCTGTCTTCTCATGTGGAAGGGAGATTGAACTTATTTAATATAACTCTAGGGACAGAACTAAAGTGAATGAGTGGATGAAGAGAGAGGCAGATGCCAGTTGAGTACAATGATACAGCTTCTGAAACTGCAGCAACATAGTCATGGGAGGTACTGACACAACGGTCCTGCAGATGCACGAGAAGCAGCATGCAGCTGTAGCGATGCTGGATGGATGCTTGGGTTCCTTAGGAGGCAAAAACAAAACAAAACAAAACAAACAACAAACCCCGCACATTTGATATTTCTTCCTGCAAAAGTAAAATGGCCACTCTGTACTATATCTCCTTGCTAGATCTTTGCTCTATATTTGTTTGATTTCCTTGAAAAGCAGATTGAGCTTAATAAAAAGAATGAGAAGTCAGAGAAATGGCACTGTGGCGAGCCCAGGCTGTGATTGCTGCAGCAGGAGCTTCCCTGCCATGCTGATCTCGTCATCGCTGCAGCAGATTTCTCTGCACTTCACAAAAATGCCTAACAATCAGTGCTGATATAGCTTGACATCACACTAAATAGTAAATGACTACTTAGCTGTTTGCCGTTATTCCCTCAGAAACTGCACAGAAGACTTTGCATCCAGGCTGTCGGTCTGTGTAATGGCATGGGGTAAGTTCAAGTCACTTTTCTGAGAAGAGATCTATGTGGGAATACAATAAAGTAGCTATTTTTTTCAGTGCTCTTGACCACTGATCCATCTCTCCAGCCCCCCTCTTTAATTTCTGACAGTTTCAAACATGCATACACTGCAGTGGGAACATATTCACCTTTCTAATCCCATCTCACATCCTTCTCCCACTCTCTTCTACTCTCTTCTGCTCCCCTCTAGCACCCTCCTTCTTCATGTCTTTGTGTATGTGCCTGTGTATGTGTGTGCGTGTAGCCAAGTTCTCTGTCATTGTTCCAACATACCTTCAATAAACAACTGAAAGAAGAAGAGTTTGTTTTATTTTACAGTTTTGGAGGTTTCCATCCATGGTTCCTGGGCACAGTTACATTGCCACAGTACCCTGGAATGGGTGCATGTGGTAAAACAGGCTGCTCATTTCTTGTCAGATAAGAACCAAAGAAAAAGAAGGGCCTAGATCCCACTCCCTCCTTTAAGGGCACCCCACGCATTGAACAATGTCCCCCCAATCATCTCCACTCTCTTAAGGTAGCATTTACTTCTCAACAGTAATCATACCTGCGAATAACCCTTCATCATCAGACCTTGGAGTGACGTGTCGTATCTAAACTATGGCAATGATCGTCTGTCTTGTAAGTCGAAAGACACAATTGCAAACTAGTCTCTCTCTTATTTTCAGAAGGAGAAAATGTTCATCTCTTGAAATGCTGTGCTTTATTTAACTTGTGCTGCTAAGATTAAGAAATGAAAGACTCTACAGCATCACTCAGGTCAACAAAAGGTATAATGTTCACTTTCATTACATACTCACTATGGGGTAGCTTACTGGAAGCTTTCTTCTCCGTCTTATTCTTTCAGTCATCCAATGGATTAAGTAGCCTGCCTGGGACTCTGAGCCTCATGGCAGAAGGAGCAGAGAGGCCTACTGTCACTTACAATGCCAGTCAGCAGGGCAGGAAGGCAGGAGGAGGAGTTCTTAGCCACTGATATAGCACTAGAAGTTCCCAAGGGATTTTTTACAATTCACCCAAAGCCATGGTGATCCAATACATCCTAGAAATGTTGTCTCATCTACTTGACTTCCTCTCTACTTGACTGATGTGAAATATCAATGGATTTTATCAAGTCACCAGTATTTCATCAGTTGTTATTGTGCCTTTGGCCTTTGGTCACCTTGGATTCTTTGCCTATAAATGGCAATTCAATGAAATTTCATTAGGAATAACTAAGGAACATGATAATTTTCTTTCTTCCTAAAATAAAAGAATAGAGTACCACATGAAGCCTCATATATATTTTTCTCATCAATGGATATTAATTCCTGGTCCTATATATCACAGCCAGGGACCTAAACTATTGTACGTTCTAGCACCATGAATACCTGGAGAATTGTTGGTAAATAATGTGACTATCAAAAGCAATACCAGAAGAAATAACATAATTTGTTGCTTTCTATAAAATGTTCTCCCATTTTTCTTAGATTTTGGTCAGGTTGAAATAAATTCTCTTAAAGTCAATTTATTTGATTTTCAAAAAAATTCCACCATTTCCTTCTTTTTCTNGGGGCTGGAGAGATGGCCTAGCGGTTAGGAGCACCGACTGCTCTTGCAGAGGACCCGGGTTCGATCCCCAGCACCCACATGGTGGCCGAGAGCCATCTGAAACTCCAATTCCAGGAGAACTCCAGCTCCAGGGGAATCCGAGACCCTCTTCTGACCTCCGTGGCGTTGCACGACACGGGTGCACAAACCTGCATGCAGACAGAGCATTCATACACATACAGAAATAAATAAAATTAATAAAAAAAATTTTAAAAAAAAGGGAAAGACAGCTAAGCTCTAGCAGTTAACATCCTCTTCTTCCTGACAGTAGACAGAGTCTAGCCAGTTGCTTCAAGCTCCTGCTGCCAGCATTTTCTTGCCAGGAAGGCCTGTGCCTTCAAGTGTCAGCCAAAATAAAACCTTCCTTCCTTCATTTGTTATTGTCAGTACATTTTATCACAGCAACAGGAAAAATAGCTAATATAGACCCTTCAAAATGTCAAACAGATACTTTGGTACAAAGTCTGAAACTCAAAGAGGAGGCTCAGATAGGGAAATGCCAGAAGAAATAATAGCTAAAAAGTTTTTATTTTATAATATAATACAGAATAAAGAGAGCTTGTCTGTGGACCCAAGAGGAAAAGAGTCATCAAAAGATACTGGAAAGGCAAAAAAAGATGACATGGAAAGAGAAGAAAATAGTGTCATTTCTTTCAAGAAGTTTTGTTAAAGGTAGACCTAAAAAATGGGTGGAGGCTGGAGGGAAAATAGTATCAAAGGAGAGAGGCTTCTTTTTAAGATGACAGTTATTGAATCATGTTTGTATCCCAAAAATGAAAGAATTAAAAATAAAGGAAAAAGTAAGATTGACAATAGAGCAAAGACTTTCCGCATTAAAGAAGGAATATGACCTCTGTGCACAACTGCAGGGGTCAAGGCCAAATATATATGGTGGAAATGCAGATGAAATAGTTTTATGGCAGAAACTTGAGGACATAGGCCTTTGGCTCCTTCTATCAAAGTATGTAAAATACTGGATACATTTTGTGAGATAGAGTGAGGACTGGGGATTTGGAAAAAGAACAAATGGTTGAAATTGGTGTGACAGGTGAATTGACAAGAGAAATGAAAATGAGAACTCTAGGCAGTACTGCTGACTGGCTTGAGTTTGTGGTCATAATTTTGACTGAGACCAGTCAGCTTAGTTATGGATTTCTTTTGTAGTTACTTTTTCTGCAGTGAGGACACATTTTTAAGGCTGTTTGATAGTTGTTCTGTGAAGTGATAAGAAAAGTAGAAAAGGAATCAGAGCGATTTTTGTAGGAATGACCACAGTGAAAACTCAGAGTGGGAACTTACTAAGAAGAGGGAGCTGAGAGAGGAGTGGTCGACGGCCTCTCCCAACTCAGTTCATAAATGTTCTCTCCAAACATGGTGTGTGCGTGTGTGTGTGTGTGCGTGTGTGTGTGCATGTGTGTGCGTGTGTGTGTGTGTGCGTGTGTGTGTGCGCGTGTGTGTGTACGTGTGTCTGCGTGTGTATGTGTGTGTGCATGTGTGTGTGTGCATGTGTGTGTGTGTTGTACTCTTCTAAATGATGGAGTGTGCTCTGAACTGGGTGTGTGTGTGTGTGTGTGTGTGTGTGTTGTACTCTTCTAAATGATGGAGTGTGCTCTGAACTGGGTATCTAGACCACATTCTTTTTTTTTCTATTTTAATCACAACCAACTTCTGTTGAGTTTGTGTCATAGGACTCAGGTCTGTTTCTTCTTCTCACTCAACCTTCCTTTGTTGTTCCTTTTGGTCACTTACATGGCCTTTTCAAGAACTTTCAATGGAGTAGTCCTCCCCAGACTTTTAACTTATTGATTCCTTAACTGCACTGTTCCCAGAAGGATTTTTAAATTTAATCACAACTCCCTACTTCTGAGAGAAGTTGGATCTGATACTTGCTTATTCACAGTTATAGTTAAGACACCCCACCTTCACTCTCCTATATTAAGCAAATAACAAACACACATAGGCACAGTAGGATGGGAACGGTTACCCATATATTTGGTATGTGTTGCATGCAATAAGACCTGGGTTAAAGGGAGTGATGTCTTCCAAAGAGATCTTGTCTTTCAGCTTACTTAAATATTGTAGGAAGGAAAATGACTTCTTATCAAAATTATTTCAGTTTTTAGAATAGCCAATTTTCTGTCTACTGAGAGAGTCAAACAAACAAGCACAATANAGGATAGCCTGTCCCAGACAACATTTATAAGATTATTTTTGAATATATAAATGTATATATTTGAATGTACATTATAGATTTGACTATAAAAATGGTTGAAATAGAGGGTAATCAATACATTGAGATTGGTAACTTTAAAGTAAATATTGAAATATAAATTAGGGTTGGTAGTTATTTATAAGAATAGATGTAAAGAGGGGAAAATGAGGAAAAGTGCAGAGACTGAAGAAGTAAAAGGGGGGTAGAAAAATGAGGAAGAGAGAAAGAGAGAGAGAGAGCTAGAAAGTAATGCTGAGAAACAAGATCGTTTCTTCTACCATCTCAGAGCCAGCAAAGCACAGGAGACCGTAGGGCTGAGATGACACATACCGATTTGCACTGTAGTCTTTCCTCCATCAGAAAATGACACATTTAATAGCATTTTGTACATGAGCCAGTGTCCCATTGTAATCGCTAGGAATTGTCTCTCTTTTCCTTAGACACACCACTACCATGAAAACACAGGAACTGTCCTGAATAGGCCTGTGGGTTGATGGGGGCTCCAGTGGTGGGAGTTGCTAATTTGTACTTTGTGTTCTTATTCTGTACCTGTCTTCCCAGAACAGATATCTTGGCTTCTTTGGAAACTGTCCAAATGCTGTTATCCCCTTGTGATCATTGCATTTATATATTATTTCCCTTTCCAAATTCCAGGGCACTACCATGAATTTTCTACTACTTACTTGTTGGTATATTTAGTCACAAAAATTCTCTTCCAAATTAAAACATAATAGACCAAAAATTAGAGAAATGACTCAGTATGCAAAATATAACTAATAAATTCATGGTCTCAGCACTGAACGGTAATTCTACAATTACAAATGCAATTTGCAATTTCTTTCCACAACGAACCACTAAAATACTATGGGGTGATGAGAATGGAGAAAATAAAGCTCGTACGTAATCATTGCTCTCAATTTCTTTTTATTTTATTTTATTTATTTTTGTATGTGCATGAATGTACTGTCTGCATGTAGGTTTGTGCAGCTGTGTTGTGCAATGCCGTGGAGGTCAGAAGAGGGTCTCGGATTCCCCTGGAACTGGAGTTCTCCTGGAATTGGAGTTACAGACGGTTCTTAGCCACCACGTGGGTGCTGGGGATCGAACCCGGGTCTTCTGCAATAGCAGTCGGTGCTCTTAACCGCTAGGCTATCTCTCCAGCCCCTACTCTCAATTTCTTATCTCAATGTTTAGGTATTTCTTTGAACTTTCCCCATTGTTGAATCACCTCATATATTCTGCCTTCCAACCACTAATAATTCTATTATTAGCTACATGACTAATGGTTTTTAACTCAAGATATTATCTAAAAGTAGATTAAATAGAATTTACTGATGAATTTTCATAAAAAGTGTTTTAAAAAGCAGGATCAAGGATGGCAAGATTATATGAGCTTCAGAGTACATGGCATGAGATTTTCACAATGATGGAGATACTGCAGAAACCAGATACAAGGAGAACATCAAGAGTTCTTCTTTGGACCCTGTGATGGGTAATAACTATTATCAACAATGCCTGGGAGCTATGCCTCTGAGCATGTCAGTGAAGGTTGTCTTGATGAGGTTAATTGAGGTAGGAATACCTATCCTAAAAGTGAGTGGTACCTTTTCCTGTGCTTGGCTACAGGACTGTTACACCAACTCCGGAGTCGTCTGTGTAACAACGGACGTAGGAGATAAAAACGTCTCGAGGTTAAGCTCCCTGGTGGTCAATGACAGAGTACCCGGTCTCAGCTTCTAAGATCACGATGCATTACAAAGATGTTATGCTTCATGAGTGTTGGACTTTGTACATTGTCTGTTGACTCTCCTCTTAAGTGCAGCACAACCTCAATCTCAGATAAGGGACAGTTAAACATGCTTAAAAACAATTCAGGCAAACAGCCTGATGCACCTAAGTAAAACCATACAGAGATACAACATCTAAAAGCTCGCTCCTTTGTCCTGAAAGTCCCCACAAAGATATTGTAGACATTACACTGAGTGAGATCATAGGTTAGTTAATAATAATAAAAGGGTCCTTCCAAACTTAATAAAAAAGACTTAGTCCTTTAAGTAGAAAGCTACATCTAATAAAGTTAGAGTTTAGCTACAGCTATACATGTTAAAGAGTAACACTTAGTTAAAGGCACATGGCAGAGATTTCTCCTTTAANTTTTTTTTTTTTTTTTATCTTTATATGTACTGAACGTATTGTCTGCCATTGCAGGTCTGCGCACCCGTGTGTAGTGCCCGAACCTGCAACGCAGGGAGGTCAGGAAGAGGGTCTCGGATTCCCCTGGAACTGGAGTTATTCTCCTGGAACCGGAGTCGCAGACGGTTCTCAGCCGCCATGTGGTGCGGATGGGGATCGAACCCGGGTCCTATGCAAGAGCAGGCGGCGCTTTCTTACCCGCTTAGGCCATCCTCCAGCCCCGAGATGCGGCTCGTTTATGATGATGGACATAGTTTTCACAACACTCCTGGGTCCTCCTCAGTTAATTTATCTGCCTGAGATTGTCTGAAATTCTTGCAATGATTAAATGCCTCAAAATACTAAAGCAGAGGGACCATCAGCTACTATCAGCCAAATAATATATACTGAGTTTCTTATGTACACTGTTTCTTTTTAAATATTATACTAGCATAATGGAAGGTCCAGTTTCCTATGTGAAAGTCTTATAGATGATGTCATATTGTACTACTGAACAACACTGAATCTATTTGCACAGCTACAACCAGGCACAGTCATTAAGCATCAACAGACTCACAGCTACAATCAAAACTAGAGAGAATTTCTACCCTTCTAATGTCCTGGCCTAGTAATGAACACACAGATGATCAATACCAACACAGACCACGCTCCACTGATACCAGGTTCTTTATCATAGCCAAGTATTGGCAGGTGGGGAAGAAGGCCGAGTTAACAGAGAGACTATGTAAGCAAACTTCCCTTCAGCAACGGTTATTTTTCTGCTTTGAATTTCACTTTGCATGCTTCCTACTCTATTACCGAATTAATGAGAATTTAAACTCACCCCTGCAAAGTCGTGATTTGCACCTTAATTACTGGATATCACAGGGCTCTGGAGATGACAGCTGAGGGTACATGGTCAATGCAAGTATTTTTTTAAATATAATCCCACGTCATTGAAATGAAATTTGTGTTTCACCTCTCTGCTCAGATTTTTCTTTTTTCAGTTTTTTTTATTGTATTAAACTTTTATCTAAAGTATACCTCATTTCTCAAATCAAATCAGAGTTGCTTTCCCTTCCTGTCTCCCACCCCACCCAAGTCCCTTGCACTCTGCCCCCTACATGACCTAAATCTTTTTTCTGAGTCTTACCAGTGTTTCTTTCAGTTCTTTTTGGTTCTCTCTAACTTGTATTGCCTACAGTATATATACATATTATCTATACATAAATATATACCATAATATACTACCTACATTACACACATACCATATACATATCAATTGAATTGGAGGGCGTTTTTTCCCCTAATAGATGCCATGTTTTCCTTAAAGAGGTGCTCAAAGGTTCCTCCTGGCAATCCCGAACAACCATCAATCCTGCACTTTTGCTCCCCATTGGGGTCTTCCCTCCCATGGTCCCCCAAATGAAAGTTCAGTTAAGCACTCGTCCTATCTTGATACCCTTGTACTGGCCTCATGATATAGCCTAAATGTCCAACAATGGCATAGTCTATATTCTGAAGAGGCTGAAATCCTATTAGCTGTTTAGTCCACAAGCGGGTATCTCAGAGTCCCCATCTGACATTGAAAAATTGGAGGATTCTTGGAGAAACAAGAGTCTTCATCAATTGAAAGTGTTATTAAAAAAGCTGGTCTCATGTCTTTGAGGAGTGCCAAGTTTTGGTGGCCCCAAGCCTCAAGTAGATGCCTGTGAGAATTGAAGACTGGCCAAACCACAGTACTCTTTTAGGGACTATGGGAAAGACACTTCATCTTTGCCCCAGGTCTTAATTTTTTTTACTCAGAGTTGCCATCAATGACAGATCCATTCTAATTCTAACAATCTATGATTCTAATTAGCTATAGGGATGGAGACTGATAGAAATTTGGATCTGGAAGAAATTTGCAAGTCTATTATGTAGACTTTTCACCTGACGATCTCTGAGGCAACAGGCACTATAAAAACCACCTCCATGCATTCTCTCATGTGCAGCTTAGAAAGGTCTATGGAGGTAGGCACGCTATAATCACATAAGGAAATTGAGGCTCAGGAGAATTAAATTAATTTCCTGCCAGCTTTCTATTATAGTAGCAAATACCCGGGGCAACCAGCTTTTAAAGAATAATGTTTACTTTGACTCACAGTTTTGAAGGCTTCAGTTCGTGACCAGTCGGCCGTATCGCTTAGTGAAAGAAAGCCCTGGATGTTTCTGCAACTTCTGCTGCCCTTATCATCCTCGGAGACTGCTGCTCACCTTACTGGTCAGTCGCACCTGGATCAACCACTTCTGGGACTCAGGGGGAACTGTTTATTGAGACAGCCTTTGCCCAAAATAGCCTGTCCTACTTGAGCAAGCGGCTATAGAAAAGGGAGACCTGCGTGTCCCCCCTTGCAGCATCCATTTCCTCATACCCTGGCCCCTATGTGGTTTCCAAATCTCTGCCTCCTCCTTGGTGCAGTCATTTTCACCCTGCAGGAAGGCTGCACTCACCAGCTACCATAATAAACAGACTTGCTCTGGCGCAGGCCCAGCACCGGTCTATTTCGCAGCTCTGCTCCTTTCCCCGCTCTCTAACATCCAGCACTCAGGGCCTGTGGTGAGGCAGCATGTCATAACAGAAGTAGGTGGCAGACCAAAGCCTTTACTTCATGGCCAGGACATGAAAGAGAGAAAGTGCCAGAGGAAAGAGAGAAAGTGCGAGTCAGATGAAAAAGAGCGAAAGTGGCCAGAGGCAAGACGAGAAAGTGCCAGAGGAAGGAAGAGGAAAGTGCCAGGAGGAAAGAGAGAAAGTGCCAGAGGAAAGAGAGGGCACATTCAAAAAGACATGCGATGTCCCTCGAGGCCCAACTTCTTCAATGTTCTACTAATGACACAAAACCAAGAACTAGGCCTTTAATGCATTGGCCTTTGAGGGGCAGTGAAGCTCAGTACTGTAGCACTACTTGAGAATACTTAGTGAGAAAACTGCAGAATAAAACTCAAACCTCTTCTCCCTGGCTCCAAATGCAATGCTTTTAACCATGACCAGGCTGTCCTTGGCATGCCTGAGAAGTGGGACCTGAACTTTCTGTTATACCCTTCCCAGTCATGTTGGGGCTCAGAAAACAATTGTCTAAAGTGGGCACTTCAGAATACCCTAGAAGCCATATTTGTTTCTGATCTTATCCTACCTCCTTATCTCTCTCCCTTGTTCTTGTCCAGAGGCAAGGCCTAGGTGCTAGAGCTCCTCTTCCCTGGGGTGGATGACATCATAGTACCCTATCCTTCCCCTACTTTCCCATGTATCATTGACCAGAAAGAAACTAAGACCATAATTCCAGAGTGATCTTTTCCTTTACCTTAGAGGAAGAAATGTTGTTAAAGAAGAGACAAGAAGAGCCTGAATAGACATGCTGGCCAGCTTTCATCTTCTGTCTCTTCATATTTTTATGCTGTGTTTACATCTATATAGATATCAAACCCAGGCATTGAGTCTAAGGATTAAATGTGGGTTGCCCACCCTTTGGGTCTTCATTCTGAAGGCTTCAATGTATGTAAAACTTGGATTAAATAAATATGCTATGATTTCTTCTTGTTGCCCTTGTTACTGGGGCTCATGTGGAACTTCCCCTTGCCCGTCCTCCTTCCTTTTGACTGTTTCCCACCTTAATCCTTTTTGCTGACAAGTCCTTCCTTAGGTTTTATTAATATGTGTTCTGACAGATGAAGCCCCTGCCCAGTCCATGGACATTGTGTTTATTTTCTCACAGAGCCCATCTCATTCTCATTTTCCTATTACAGGTCTTTGGGCCTTGAAACCCCCAAATAAAGATTTGAAATGGAGGCTTTAATCTCTCTTCTTCAAGGCAGGCTTTCAAGGACTCTGCTTCTCCCATCCCTATCCAGCCTGTGATCTCCATGGTGTTTCAGAGCAAGCGCAAGCAGTTACAGACCTCCGATTCCCATGAACGCCCTTTCTCTTCCATTACTGGGATGTAGCCATGACTGCTCATCATCTTCCATTACTGGGATGCAGCTGTGACTGCTCACCATCTTCCACTATTGGGATGCAGCCATGACTGCTCACCATCTTCCATTACTGGGATGCAGCCATGACTGCTCACCATCTTCCATTACTGGGATGCAGCCGTGACTGCTCACCATCTTCCATTACTGGGATGCAGCCATGACTGCTCACCATCTTCCATTACTGGGATGCAGCCGTGACTGCTCACCATCTTCCATTACTGGGATGCAGCCGTGACTGCTCACCATCTTCCATTACTGGGATGCAGCCGTGACTGCTCACCATCTTCCACTACTGGGATGCAGCCGTGACTGCTCACCATCTTCCACTATTGGGATGCAGCCATGACTGCTCACCATCTTCCACTACTGGGATGCAGCCGTGACTGCTCACCATCTTCCATTACTGGGATGCAGCCGTGACTGCTCACCATCTTCCACTACTGGGATGCAGCCGTGACTGCTCACCATCTTCCATTACTGGGATGTAGCCATGACTGCTCATCATCTTCCATTACTGGGATGCAGCCGTGACTGCTCACCATCTTCCACTATTGGGATGTAGTCATGACTGCTCATGAAGAGGAGGAATAGGGATGACCCCTGGCCTCTCCTGTGCTCCATACTTTCCTTGCTTTTCCCCAGCTCAGAACCAAGTTATATTTCAGAAAACCCAGTTTCCTAGAGAAAATGTTAGGCTTATTTCTTTCCAGTGCTTGTGCTTATTTATCTGAGCAGGCATAACAGGACAAGGGATTCTAGTTTTAATGCATGGAGATTTTTCTTGGGGATTTTCACCCAGGCTAACATGGAATTTGAATTCTTGCTTCCTGGCAGGATTCTGGAACCTTCATGCAAGCCACTCTGAGATGGAGACATCCTCCTTCCCAGGAGGCTGGTGTGCCCGAATCTTCTGTGGATAGGCACTGCCTTCCTTCTTTCTTCCCCTTCTCTCTTTATTTCTTTGCCCACTGTGCAAGCAATTAGTGCAGTTGAATCCTTAATAAGCCAATTTCATCCAGCCCACATAGCTATTTTGTTCCTAATAAATCAATTAATTCAGCTCACATTAAGGGGACTGTCATGTTTACAATATCACAGTCAGAATCTACATATGTAAGAAATAAGATGGTGAGGAGTATTTTTAGAATACAATCTCATCTTTCATAGTGAAGGGGGTACATTTTGTGCCACTGCCTCTGCCCACAGCTCCTAAGCTTAGCCAGGGATCTGTGATGATGAGTTCATAGTCCTTTATAAGACTTCTTTCATAGAAGGGAAGGAAGTGGGCAAAAGTCTAAAGTACCTTGTCTACATTCTATACAAGGGATTTGACCATGACAGAGCAACACTGCTGTGGTTCTCAAAACTTTCCCTCCACAAACCTGTAAGGGATATCAGGTTCTCATGAAAGATAATATAACTAAAACTTATCTTCTAATGATGCCAGGATGGCAAAAATTATCACTACCTATTGGGTCTAATTTGATTTTTTTCAATCACAAACCTTGTTAAAGGAAGAGTTGAACTGAGGTTCTAAATATTCCTAGAGTACTCTGCTCAAGTACACGATGGTTAGTAGTCACATGTATGGATTAGAATTCAGAAGTATTCTTGGCAACAGCACTAATGGATCAGTGGGGTGATGTGGTTGCTCAAATACCCCAAAGTAACAACAGAGGCTTGTATCCCTGCTTCCCTTTGTATTTTTGAGATAATAGGTCTTCACATGAGCCAATAGAATCTTATTTTGTAGAAATAGTTGTGAACTTCAATATGTTCTAGAACAGGTCTTTATTTGTCTCCGTTCTTTTTTGATAGAGGGTCTCCCTGTAGCTCAGCTGGCCTGGGATCACTATGTAGCACCAGGCTTGCCTTGAACTCACAGAGATCCACTGTCTCTGCCTCTGGAGTGCTGGTTTTAGATTTGTAGCCCAGGCCAAATGGGAGTGGATAAACCGTGTGACTTGTTTGCTAGAAAGAGAAGAAGAGAAGGCCTGTTGTGAGAAACGCGGTAGAGAGCCTACTGCCCTGAGAAAGGTTGAACGCAAGTTTTCAAGTATATTGTGTCGTCTTCTCATGTGGAGAAGGGAGATTGTTGAACTTATTTCATATAACTCTAGGGACGAATAAAGTGAATGGGTGGATGAAGAGGGAGGCAGATGCCAGTTGAGTACAATGATACAGCTTCTGAAACTGCAGCAACATAGTCATGGGAGGTACTGACACAACGGTCCTGCAGATGCACGAGAAGCAGCATGCAGCTGTAGCGATGCTGGAGATCGTGGGTTCCTTAGGAGGCCAAAAACAAAACAAAACAAAACAAAAACAACACCGCACATTGATATTCTTCCTGCAAAAGTAAAATGGCCACTCTGTACTATATCTCCTTGCTAGATCTTTGCTCTATATTTGTTTGATTTCCTTGAAAAGCAGATTGAGCTTAATAAAAAGAATGAGAAGTCAGAGAAATGGCACTGTGGCGAGCCCAGGCTGTGATTGCTGCAGCAGGAGCTTCCCTGCCATGCTGATCTCGTCATCGCTGCAGCAGATTTCTCTGCACTTCACAAAAATGCCTAACAATCAGTGCTGATATAGCTTGACATCACACTAAATAGTAAATGACTACTTAGCTGTTTGCCATTATTCCCTCAGAAACTGCACAGAAGACTTTGCATCCAGGCTGTCGGTCTGTGTAATGGCATGGGGTAAGTTCAAGTCACTTTTCTGAGAAGAGATCTATGTGCGGAATAAAATAAAGTAGCCTATTTTTTTTTCAGTGCTCTTGATCCACTGATCCATTCTCTCCAGCCCCCCTCTTTAATTTCTGACAGTTTCAAACATGCATACACTGCAGTGGCGCGAGTGGGAACATTTATTCACCTTTTAATCCATCTTACAATCATTCTGCCACTCTCTTCTACTCTCTTCTGCTCCCCTCTAGCACCCTCCTTCTTCATGTCTTTGCTTATGTGCCGTGTATGTGTGTGCGTTCGTAGCAAAGTCTCTGTATTGTTCCAACATACCTTGCTAATAAAAACAACTGAAAGAAAGACGAGTTTGTTGTTTATTTTACGTTTGGAGGTTTCCATCCATGGTTCCTGGGCACAGTTACATTGCCACAGTACCCTGGAATGGGTGCATGTGGTAAAACAGGCTGCTCATTTCTTGTCAGATAAGAACCAAAGAAAAAGAAGGGCCTAGATCCCACTCCCTCCTTTAAGGGCACCCCACGCATTGAACAATGTCCCCCCAATCATCTCCACTCTCTTAAGGTAGCATTTACTTCTCAACAGTAATCATACCTGCGAATAACCCTTCATCATCAGACCTTGGAGTGACGTGTCGTATCTAAACTATGGCAATGATCGTCTGTCTTGTAAGTCGAAAGACACAATTGCAAACTAGTCTCTCTCTTATTTTCAGAAGGAGAAAATGTTCATCTCTTGAAATGCTGTGCTTTATTTAACTTGTGCTGCTAAGATTCAAAAATGAATGACTCTACAGCATCACTCAGGTCAACAAAAGGTATAATGCTCACTTTCCTTACATACTCACTATGGGGTAGCTTACTGGAAGCTTTCTCCTCCGTCTTATTCTTTCAGTCATCAATGGATTAAGTAGCCTGCCTGGGACTCTGAGCCTCATGACAGAAGGAGCAGAGAGGGCGGACTGTCCCTTACACTGCCAGTCAACAGCCCCCCCCCCCCCCCCCCCCCCCCCCCCCCCCCCCCAGCCCCCCCGGCGAAGGAAGGCCGGCGGAGGCGTCTTAGCCCACTGATATAGTACTAGAAGTTCCCAAGGGATTTTACACTTCACCCAAAGCCATGGTGATCCAATACATCCTAGAAATGTTGTCTCATCTACTTCACTTCCTCTCTACTTGACTGATGTGAAATATCGATGGATTTTATCAAGTCACCAGTATTTCATCAGTTGTTATTGTGCCTTTGGCCTTTGGTCACTTTGGATTCTTTGCCTATAAATGACAATTCAATAAAATTTCATTAGGAATAACTAAGGAACATGATAATTTTCTTTCTTCCTGAAATAAAAGAATAGAGTACCACATGAAGCCTCATATGTATTTTTCTCATCAATGGATATTAATTCCTGGTCCTATACATCACAGCCAGGGACCTAAACTATTGTACCTTCCAGCACCATGCATACGGAGAATTGTTGGGAAATCATGTTGTGACTATCAAAAGCAACCACCAGAGAAATAACCTTAATTGTTTGCTTTCTCTAAAATGTTCTCCCATTTTCAGTAGATTTTGCCGGTTGAAATTAAATTCTTTTAAGTCAATTTATTTGATTTTCAAAAAAAATCCACCATTTCCTTCTTTTTCTCACTCTAAGACCTTTAGCAAACAGGGACAAAAATCAGCAGGTGACTGACTTTGCTCTGAATGTTCCTGACGATAGCCTGTCCCAGACAAATTTATAAGATTATTTTGAATATATAAATGCTCTATATTTGAATGTACATTATAGATTTGACTATAAAAATGGTTGAAATAGAGGGTAATCAATACATTGAGATTGGTAACTTTAAAGTAAATATTTATTGAATGAAATAAACTTAGGGTGTTATTTATAAAGAATAGATGTAAAGAGGCGGAAAAGGAAATGAGAAAAAAACAATTGCAGAGATGAAGAAGCTCCAAAGGGGAGTAGAAAATGAAGAAGAGAGAAAGAGTGAGCGATCCTAGAAAGTAATGCTGAGAAACAAGATCGTTTCTTCTAGCGTCTCAGAGCCAGCAAAGCACAGGGACCATAGTGCTGAGATGACACACCGATTTACACTGTAGTCTTTCCTCCATCAGAAAATGACACATTTAATAGCAGTTTGTACATGAGCCAGTGTCCCATTGTAATCACTAGGAATTGTCTCTCTTTTCTTTAGACACACCACTGCCATGAAAACACAGGAACTGTCCTGAATAGGCCTGTGGGTTGATGGGGGCTCCAGTGGTGGGAGTTGCTAATTCATACTTTGTGTTCTTATTCTGTACCTGTCTTCCCAAACAGATATCTTGGCTTCTTTGGAAACTATTTGTCCAAATGCTGTTATCCCCTTGTGATCATTGCATTTATATATTATTTCCCTTTTCAAATTCCAGGGCACTACCATGAATTTTCTACTACTTACTTGTTGGTATATTTCAGTCACACAAATTCTCTTCCAAATTAAAACATAATAGACCAAAAATTAGAGAAATGACTCAGTATGCCAAAATATAACTAATAAATTATGGTTCCGCCACTGAATGGCTATTATACATTACAAACGCAATTTGCAATTTCTTTCCACAACGAACCACTAAAATACTATGGGGTGATGAGAATGGAGAAAATAAAGCTATACATAATCATTACTCTCAATTTTCTTTTTTTAATTGATTTTTGTATGTGTATGAATGTACTGACTGCATGTTGATTTGTGCACCCATGTCGGCCATGCCGGGATGCGTCTCCGAAGAGAGTGTTCTCGGATTCCCTGGAATTGGAGTTCTCCTGGAATTGGAGTTCTCCCTGAATTGCGAGTTCTCCCTCTGGAATTGCGAGTACGCCTGATGGTTCTCATCTGCCATGTGCGGTGCTGGGGATCGAACCCGCGGCCTCTGCAAGAGCAGTCGCTTCGCTCTTAATCGCTAGGCTATCTCTCCAGCCCCTACTCTCAATTTCTTATCTCAATGTTTAGGTATTTCTTTGAACTTTCCCCACTGTTGAATCACCTCATATATTCTGCCTTCCAACCATTAATAATTCTATTATTAGCTACATGACTAATGGTTTTTAACTCGAGATATTGTCTAAACGTAGATTAAATAGAATTTACTGATGAATTTTAATATAAAGTGTTTTAAAAAGCGGGATCAAGGATGGTAAGATTATATGAGCTTCTGAGTACATGGCATGTGGTTTTTACAATGATGGAGATACTGCAGAAACCAGATACACAAAACATGGCATGAAAGAACCTCAGAGTTCTTCGTTGGACCTGCTGATGGGTTAAGAACCTATATAACAATGCTGGGAGCTATGCCCCTTCTGAGCATGTCAGTGAAGTTGTCTGATGAGGTCACTTTAATTGAGGTAGGAATACCTATCCTAAAAGTGAGTGGTACCTTTTCCTGTGCTTGGCTACAGGACTATATTAAAAGAGAAAGACAGCTAAGCTCTAGCAGTTAACATCCTCTTCTTCCTGACAGTAGACAGAGTCTAGCCAGTTGCTTCAAGCTCCTGCTGCCAGCATTTTCTTCCATGAAGGCCTTGTTCCTTCACAGTTCAGCCAAAATAAAACCTCCCTTCCTTAATTTGTTATTGTTCAGTGCCATCTTTATCACAGCAAACGGGAAAAATAGCTACTATAGACCCTTCAAAATATCCAACAGATACTTTTGGTACAAAGTCTTGAAACTCAAAGAGGGAGGCTCAGATAGCGCAATGCCAGACCAGAAAGAAATCATAGCTAAAAAAAAAGATTTTATTTTATAATATAATACAGAATAAAGAGAGCTTACTGTTGTGGACCCAAAAGGACAAGCGTCATCACAAGACACTGGAAAGGCCAAAAAAAAAAAAAAAAAAAAAAAAAAAAAAAAACAAAAAACGACATGGAAAGAAGAAAGAGAAAATATTTTCATTTCTTTCAAAAGTTTGTTAAAGGTGACCTAAAAATGGGTGGGGCCTGGAGGCTGGAGGGAAATAGTATCAAAGGAGCGAGGCTCTTTTTAGCTTACAGTTATTGAATCATGCTTTGTATCCCCCAAATGACAATTACAAATAAAGGAAAAAGTAAGATTGACAATAGAGCAAAGACTTTCCGCATTAAAGAAGGAATATGACCTCTGTGCACAATTGCAGGGGTCAAGGCCAAATATATATGGTGGAAATGCAGATGAAAGTGTTTTATGGCAGAAACTTGAGGACATAGGCCTTTGGCTCCTTCTATCAAAGTATGTAAAATACTGGATACATTTTGTGAGACAGAGTGAGGACTGGGGATTTGGAAAAAGAAAAATGGTTGAAACTGGTGTGACAGGTGAACTGACAAGAGAAATGAAAATGAGAACTCTAGGCAGTACTGCTGACTGGCTTGAGTTTGTGGTCATAATTTTGACTGAGACCAGTCAGCTTAGTTATGGATTTCTTTTGTAGTTACTTTTTCTGCAGTGAGGACACATTTTTAAGGCTGTTTGATATGTTGTTCTGTGAAGTGATAAGAAAAGTAGAAAAGGAATCAGAGCGATTTTTGTAGGAATGACCATAGTGAAAACTAGAGTGGGAACTTACTAAGAAGAGGGAGCTGAGAGAGGTGTGGGTGTCAGCCTCTCCCAACTCAGTCATAAATGCTTCTCTCCACCGTTGCGGTTGTGTGTGTGGTGTGTTTGCGTGTGTGCGAGTGTGTGGTGCATGTGTGTGCGTGTGTGTGTCTGTGCGCGTGTGTGTGCAGTGAGTGTGTGCTCGTGTGCGCGTGTGTGTGCGTGTGTGTGTGAGTGAAACCCCCACCTGATTCCAGTGCGTGCATGTGTGTGTGCACGTGTGTGTGTGTGTGTGTGTGTTGTACTCTTCTAAAGGATGGAGAGTGCTCTGAACTGGGTATCTAGACCACATTCTTTTTTTTTTTTTTTTTCTCTTTTAATCCTAACCAACTTCTGTTGAGTTTGTCTCATAGGACTCAGGTCTGTTTCCTCTTCTCCTCACTCGACCTTCCCTTGTTTGTTCCTTTTGGTCACTCACATGGCCTTTTCAAGAACTTTCAATGGAGTAGTCCTCCCTAGACTCTTAACTTACTGATTTGTTATCTGCACTGTTCCCAGAAGGATTTTTAAATTTTAATCTCAACTCCCTACTTCTGAGAGAAGTTGGATCTGATACTTGCTTATTCACAGTTATAGTTAAGACACCCCACCTTCACTCTTCCATACTACACGCATAGGCACAGTAGGATGGGAATGGTTACCCATATATTTGGCATGCAATAAGACCTGGGTTAAAGGGAGTGATGTCTTCCAAAGAGATCTTGTATTTCAGCTTACTTAAATATTGTAGGAAGGAAAATGACTTCTTATCAAAATTATTTCAGTTTTTAGAATAGCCAATTTTCTGTCTACTGAGAGAGTCAAACAAACAAGCACAATAGCTTAAGTTTTGCAGCAGCTTACTAAAGCCTGAGGGTTTTAAATGGACATGGGTTAAATTTTAAATCACTCTGGTAAGAACGGACATCTTCCCAAATCCTTATTTTTCATTAGCTAATGTCACTAGACTGTTTTTTTGTGAGGAAATTTCCGAGAGGGTTTAAAAAACTTTAGAATGACTCCCAAACACCTTAGTCAATTTTTTTTGTAATGTGTAAAATAACCAAAGGGTATGTTTTTACACTTTCTTTTTCAGAGATTCAGTCAGGGTTAGAAGGAAGAGGGCACTGAAGTGGGCAGACCTTTCTGTCCCAGCATTCTCAAGTTTGTACTATCAGGCAGCCAGGGGCACTAAAGAGCTACAAAAGACAGAGCCCACACATTCTCTGCTGTATTTTTTTCGCTATGAAAGATAATACATAGCTTGTTATAGTGCAATTTTGTTTGCAGTTTAAAACACATTATTATTTCATTTGCTTGCTTGCCTTCACTGCTTGCTGGTATGTCAGATAGCCATGCTTCAACTATGTAGTATGTAAACCAATCTAATAAATCCTCTTTTATAATAAAAATTAGACAGTATTGGTCCTGTTGTATTCCAAGATCTCAACCTCCTTATTCCCCAACACATTGCTCTCTGCTACTTTTCTTTCTGTTGCCTCCTCGTGCTCCAGATGCCAAAGAATAGTAAGGATTGCATACGAGGTGAGTTTATAATGCCAGAAGAGTTCAGTGACAGAAGGTTACCTGATATCATGATTTTATCAGTACTTTAAACTTCAAATAATAATGATAATAATAATAATTACTCTGATTTGTAATATGCCATGCTGTAACTTAGCTTTAAAAAAAACATGCCAGTAGACAGATATTGCATTTTGTTTTCTACTTTCTTTTCTCTATTTAGGATCTCAATAATCCTCCCTATCACCCCTTTACTTATATAAAAGGTACTAGAGAAAGAGAGGGAGAGAGTTGGCTTGTTACTTACTTACTTGCCATCTAATAGGTAGATCTGGGATCATGGTGACCATGCCATTAAAAGGGTCAGACTTTAATGCCAGGTGTGGCGGCACATGCCTTTAATCCCAGCACTCAGGAGGCAGAGGCAGGCAGATCTCTGTGAGTTCAAGGCCAGCCTGGTCTACAGAGCAAACTCCAGGCCAGCTAGTACTAAAGGGAGACACTGTCTCAAAAATACCACCCCCCAAAAAAAGATCAGACTTTGTAAGAGATGAATTTGTAGATGCAGGGAAGGGAGACTTAAGGACAACTTTGTAAGAGATGAGTTTGTAATGCACAGAAGGCAGGCTCAAGGATAACTTTGACTCACTGTCATTTTTTTAATTTTTATTGACACATTTCATACATTTCTTAATCAAATTTAGACTCATTCCCCTATCCATGCCCACCCCTCGTGTCCCCCGCCCCCTGCCAGAGCTCATGGATTCTGTCATACATGTTAAGTCGTGTCTTGCATCTTTTTCTCAGTCTTTTATAACCTTTTTGATGCACAAGTTTACTGTTTTGGTCAGTTCTTTGAATAGGTTTTTCTCCTTCTTTTTTTGTTCCCTTTGATTTTATATTGTTCCAAAATGTGCATGTATACACTCCACACATAAATCAAAATTACAAAATCTGAAAAACTATAGGTTAATTCCAAAACACATTTAGAGATTCACATTTTAACAGTAAAGTTTCATGCAGGTAAAAAGAAGTATAACTTTACATTCTTTTTTTTTTAGAATATGAATACATATCTTCCACCCATATATGGTAATTACAATGTGTGAATACAAGTCTTAAGACAATTCTAGAGCCCATTAAGAGATTCACATTATAATAGCACAGTTGCTTTCAGATACAATGTAATATAATAATAAAGTTGCTCAGTTTGCCTGCCAACTGGGGATGTGGGGTTAGCATCCACAAATGACGGAAACCATTCACCTTTTTTTTCTGGGACTGTCTTACTTCACTTAGTAGGGCCAGGTGGTCTAAGGTGCCAGACTCAGTGTCATTTTTACTAATGCCATAGAATTGTTAAATTCACAATTTTCTGAAAATTCTCAGCATTTCCTAAGACATGTCAATGTAAGAACAAAGGCAAAATCTCCACAACCCAAGCAAGACAACATCCCAGCCTGCACATGGGCAAGAAGACTGGGCCTTGGCTAAGGAACTATTGACAATTGATAGCTCCTGGGAGAGGGAGAGTCAGGGCTCTTTAAGGGTGTGATGACAGGTTGGTGGACCAGACTCCGTGGGATGGACCCACACCAAGGAGTGTTTGGGAAATACAGATTAGAGTTCATAGTCCTTAAAGATATAGAACCCGGGGCTGGAGAAATAGCCTAGTGGTTAAGAGCACCGACTGCTCTTGCAGAGGACCCGGGTTCGATCCCCAGCACCCACATGGCGGCCAAGAACCGTCTGAAACTCCAATTCCAGGAGAACTCCAGTTCCAAGGGAATCCGAGACCCTCTTCTGACCTCCGTGGCATTGCATGACACGGGTGCACACACCTGCATGCAGACAGTACATTCATACACATACCGAAATAAATAAAATTTAAAAATTAAAAAAAATTAAATTAAAAAAATTAAAAAATATATATATAGAACCCATGAAGTGAGGTCGGGGTGTAAGGAGGTGGGGTGAATCTGAAAGGGAGCGTGGGAGGGGATCTGTATATGATCAAAATACATTGTATAAAATTCTCAAAGAATCAATAAAAGTACTGATTTTTTTTAATTTTATTTATTTCAGTATGTGTATGAATGTATTGTCTGCATGCAAGTTTGTGTACCCGTGACATGCAACGCCGCGGAGGTCAGAAGAGGGTCTCGGACTCCCCTGGAACTGGAGTTCTCCTGGAATTGGAGTTTCAGACGGCTCTCGGCTGCCATGTGGGTGCTGGGGATCGAACCCGGGTCCTCTGCAAGAGCGGTCGGCGCTCCTAACCGCTACAGAACCCTTTTTTCTGATTTTTTGGAAAGGTTTATTTTTGGGAGAAAAGTCAGAAAAAAATATAAACTCTTTTTACTCAACTGTTTGGTAGGCTGTGCAGGCTACCAAAGACTCAGCAAAGAGGAAGAAAACACCTGGTGAAAAACTATTGCTTGCAAGTTAAAGTCAGAAATGGCTGTGATGTGAAACTATGGTGTGCACTGATCCAGGGTCATGTTGATCCAAGTTTGTCCACTATTGCAGGGGCTTAGGGTCTTTGTCTCCTCCCTTCTCCCCTCTGTCTACCCCAGTGTCCTTAACTTAAAGCCAATGCTTGATCCAAATGCTCTTCTGCTCTCTTGCCTACAAAAACCAGAGCCTGTCTTGGGGAACATGTGTGAAAGAGTTCCCCACATATACTAAAAACACAATCCAAAATAATTCTGTCATTGTATATACTCACAGCTAGCAAAACGGCAAATCACTGCTGTAAGCAATTCTCTTCTACCAGACAAAAGTTGCTGGAACTTTCCATGTGAGAAGATGTGGTTCTGCTGTCATAGAGATGGCTCAGGGGACTGGGAGAGGTATGGGCCTAAGGATGTAAGAATGAGGGAAGAGGAAATCTGTTCCAGGACAGGGGCCAGAGCTGGGGCGTGGGAAGCTTTGGCCCTGCTTCATGCACAGCTGCGATATACATGTGCTGGACAAGCAGTTTTGGATCATGTTCAGCCTAGGTCATTAGGACAGCTGAGGTAGGAATAAAACTAATGTTACCATCAACCTGCTCTTCCCCAGGATATGGATTTTGGAGGAGCTGAAAACTGTTGAGATCTGCTTCGCAGCTGCAAAGGCTCAAGACAGTGTCCATATGATGTGCAATTTGTATGGTCTACTTCCTGGTTGTCTAGCATTTAGGGGGAAGAGCTCCCTCTATACCCTATTTATCTCTGTCTCTACTGCTCTTTGTATTTATTCAAAGACTGGAGGAGAAAGTGCTTAGGCCATTGAAACTCTTTGTAGCTCATAAAGATTGGAGGTTGGCTTTGACACAGGACATTTACTGCAACCGTCATCAATTAATGAGCCTCATACTTGGGTATCTTGCTGAGTATATGTTGTAAATATTGGCCCAACTATTCCTCTTCCACCAGAGAGCTCTGTTTGAAATTAGTAAATTTTATATGCATCTTATATATGTGCAATATTAAGGTGATATATATATATATATATATATATATNATGCCTCAAAATACTAAAGCAGAGGGACCATAAGCCACTATCAGCCGAATAACATATACTGAGTTTCTTATGTACATTGAGTTTCTTTTTAAATATTATACTGGCATAATGGAAGGTCCAGTTTCCTATGTGAAAGTCTTATAGACGATGTCATATTGTACTACTGAACAACACTGAGTCCATTTGCACAGCTACAACCAGGCACAGTCATTAAGGATCAACAGACTCACAGCTACAATCACAACTAGAGAGAATTTCTACCCTTCTAATGCCCTGGCCTAGTAATGAACACACAGATGATCAATACCAACACAGACCACGCTCCACTGATACCAGGTTCTTTATCATAGCCACGTATTGGCAGGTGGGGAAGAAGGCCGAGTTAACAGAGAGACTATGTAAGCAAACTTCCCTTCAGCAAAGGTTATTTTTTTTATTTTTTTTTTAATTTTATTTATTTTTGTATGTGTACGAATGTACTGTCTGCATGTAGGTTTGTGCACCCATGTCGTGCAATGCCGCGGAGGTCAGAAGAGGGTGTCGGATCCCCCTGGAACTGGAGTTCTCCTGGAATTGGAGTTACAGATGGTTCTCAGCCACCATGTGGGTTCTGGGGATCCAACCCTGGTCCTCTGCAAGAGCAGTCGGTGCTCTTAACCGCTAGGCTATCTCTCCAGCCCCAGGAAAGGTTATTTTTTATTATTTGAATTTCACTTGTGAATGCTTCATATCTATTAAATAAATAATGAGAATTAATACTCATCCATGCAAAGTAGTGATTTGCACCTTAATTGATGGATATCACAGGGCTCTGTAGATGAAAGCTGAGGTACATGGTAAATGCAAAGTATTTTTCTAAATATAATCCCAAGTCATTGAAATTTGTTTCACCTCCTCTCCCTCAGATTTTTTTTCTTTTTTCCAGTTTTTTATTGTTATTAAACTTTTTCTATAAATCATACATCATTTCTCAATCAAATCCAGAGTTGCTTCCCCTTCCACATCCCCCACCCCACCCAAGTCCCTGCACTCTGCCCTACATGTCCTACATCTTTTTCTGAGTCTTACCAGTGTTTTTTTCTTTCAGTTCTTTTGTTGTTCTCTCCAACTTGTATTCCTACAGTATATATACATAGTTATATATACATAAATATATATATACATAAATATATATATACATACATATACATATCAATTGAATTGGAGGACGTTTTTTCCCCTAATAGATGCCATGTTTTCCTTAAGGAGGTGCTCGAAGGTTCCTCCTTGGCAATCCCAAACAACCATCGATCCTGCACTTTTGCTCCACATTAGGGTCTTTCCCTCCCATGGTCCCCCAAATGAAGTTTAGTAAGCACTAGTCCTATCTTGATACCCTTGTACTGGCCTCCAAGATACAGCCTAAATAGTCCAACAATGGCAGTCTATATTCTGATGAGGCTGAAATCCTCTTAGCTGTTTAGTCCACAATCTGGGTATCTCAGTAGTCCCCATCTGGCATTGAAGGTTTGGAGGATTCTTGGAGAGACACGAGTCTTCAGTCCATATTGGAAGGTTAAAAAGCTGTGTCTCCATCTGGCATTGAAGGTTTGGAGGATTCTTGGAGAGACATGAGTCTTCAGTCCATATTGGAAGGTTAAAAAGCTGTTTTACCCTCCCTATTCCATACACAAACATTTAAAAAGGAAAAGGAGGCTGGGAGTGGTGGTGCACGCCTTTAATCCTAGCACTCGGGAGGCAGAGGCAGGCGGATCTTTGTGAGTTCAAGGCCAGCCTGGTCTACAGAGTAAGTTGCAGGACAGCTGGGGCTACAGGAAGACCCTGTCTCAAAAAGACCAAAAAAAGCTGTGTCTCATGTCTTTGAGGAATGTCAAAAGTGGTGGGTAGATGCACCTGCCAGAATTGAAGACAGGCCAAACCACAGTACTCTTTTAGGGACTATGGGAAACTTCATCTTTGCCCCAGATCTTAATTTTTTTTCTCAGAAGGTTGAAATCAATGACAGATCCATTCTAATTCTAACAATCTATGATTCTAATTAGCTATAGGGTTGGAGACTGATAGAAATTTGGATCTGGAAGAAATTTGCAAGACTATTATGTAGACTTTTCACCTGACAATCCCTGAGGCAACAGGCACTATAAAAACCACCTCCATGCATTCTCTCATGTGCAGCTTAGAAAGTTCTATGGAGGTAGGAATGTTATAATCACATAAGGAAATTGAGGCTCAGTGACCCATCCTGTGGGTCAGTCAACGGGGTCCTGGAAGAGAAGGAGTGAGGGGAAGGGGCAAGATATGCAAGGAATGGAGACAAGACAGGTTGTGATCAAGTCTCGTTTATTGTAGGAACACAAGTAGAATATAAAGGATAGGGAATGCAGAAGCATTGCTAAAACACAGGCACCTCAGTGCTTACATATTAGAAAGAATGTGCAGATACAGATCTTTACTTAAGGCAAACATTTGCAACACCTCTTGTGATAAGTCACAACAGACTTCAACCTCCTCGTGACTATTTCAGTGCTGGGAAGCTGCTAGTGGAAAATTACTAGATGGCTAAACTCGTCTGAGAGCCCCACAGCTCAGGAGAATTAAATTAATTTCCTGCCAGCTTTCTATTATAGTAGCAAATACCTGGGGCAACCAACTTGTAAAGAATAATGTTTACTTTGACTCACAGTTTTGAAGGTTTCAGTTCATGACCAGTCGGCCTTATCACTTAAAGAATGCCCTGGCTGTTTCTGAAACTTCTGCTGTCCTTATCCTCGGAGACTGCTGCTGACCTTATTGGTCAGTTGCACCTGAATCAACCACTTCTGAGACTCAAGGGGAACTGTTTATTGAGACAGCCTGTTGCCCAAAATAGCCTGTCCTGCTTGAGCAAGCAGCTACAGAAAAGGGAGACCTGCGTGTACCCCCTCGCAGCAGCATCCATTTCCTCATACCCTAGCCCCTATGTGGTCTCCAAATCTCTGCCTCCTTCTTGGTGCAGTCATTTTCACCCTGCAGGAAGGCTGCACTCACTGGCTATGATAATAAGCAGTCTTGCTCTGGCGCAGGCCCACCACCAGTCTATTTCCCAGCTCTGCTCCTTTCCCCACTCTCTAACATCCAGCACTTAGGGCCTGTGATGAGGCAGCATGTCATAACAGAAGTAGGTGGCAGACAAAGCCTTTACTTCACCTCCAGGACTTGAAAGAGAGAAAGTGCCAGAGGAAAGAGAGAAAGTGCCAGAGGAAAGAGAGAAAGTGCCAGAGGAAAGAGAGGGCACACTCAAAAAGACATGCGATGTCCCTTGAGGCCTAACTTCTTCAATGTTCTACTAATGACACAAAACCAAGAAGTAGGCCTTTAATACATTGGCCTTTGAGGGGCAGTGAAGCTCAGTACTGTAGCACTACTTGAGAATACTTAGTGAGAAAACTGCAGAATAGAAACTCAAACCTCTTCTCCCTGGCTCCAAATGCAATGCTTTTAACCATGACCAGGCTGTCCTTGGCATGCCTGAGAACTGGGACCTGAACTTTCTGTTATACCCTTCCCAGTCATGTTGGGGCTTGGAAAACAATTGTCTAAAGTGGGCACTTCAGAATACCCTGAAGATCAGAAGCCATATTTGTCTCTGATCTTATCCTGCCTCCTTATCTCTCTCCCTTGTTCTTGTCCAGAGGCAAGGCATAGGTGCTAGAGCTCCTCTTCCTTGGGGTGGATGACATAATAGTACCTTATCCTTCCCCTACTTTCCCATGTATCCTTGACCAGAAAGAAATTAAGACCATAATTCCAGAGTGATCTTTTCCTTTACCTTAGAGGAAGAAATGTTGTTAAAGAAGAGACAAGAAGAGCCTGAATAGACACGCTGGCCAGCTTTCATCTTCTGTCTCTTCATATTTTTATGCTGTGTTTACATCTATATAGATATCAAACCCAGGCATCGAGTCTAAGGATTAAATGTGGGTTGCCCACCCTTTGGGTCTTCATTCTGAAGGCTTCAATGTATGTAAAACTTGGATTAAATAAATATGCTATGATTTCCTCCTGTTGCCCTTGTTACTGGGGCTCATTGGAACTTCCCCTTGCTCGTCCTGCCTTCCTTTTGACTGTTTCCCACCTTAATCCTTTTTGCTGACAAGTCCTTCCTTAGGTTTTATTAATATGTGTTCTGACAGATGAAGCCCCTGCCCAGTCCATGGACATTGTGTTTATTTTCTCACAGAGCCCATCTCATTCTCATTCTCCTATTACAGGTCTTTGGGCCTTGAAACCCCCAAATAAAGATTTGAAATGGAGGCTTTAATCTCTCTTCTTCAAGGCAGGCTTTCAAGGACTCTGCTTCTCCCATCCAGCTGCTGTCTCCTGGGTGTTCAGAGAAGAGCAAGCAATTACAGACCTCAGATTCCCATGAAAGCCATCTTCCATTACTGGGATGTAGCCGTGACTGCTCACCATCTTCCATTACTGGGATGCAGCCGTGACTGCTCATGAAGAGGGGGAATAGGGATGACCCCTGGCCTCTCCTATGCTCCATACTTGCCTTGCTTTTCCTCAGCTCAGAACCAAGTTATATTTCAGAAAACCCAGTTTCCTAGAGAAAATGTTAGGCTTATTTCTTTCCAGTGCTTGAGCTTATTTATCTGAGCAGGCATAACAGGATAAGGGATTCTAGTATTAATGCATGGAGATTTTTCTTGGAGATTTTCATCCTGGCTAACATGGAATTTGAATTCTTGCTTCCTGGCAGGATTCTGGAACCTTCACGCAAGCCACTCTGAGATGGAGACATCCTCCCTCCCAGGAGGCTGGTGTGCCCGAATCTCTGTGATGGGCACTTGCCTTTCCTTCTTTCTTCCCTCCTCTCTTTGTTTTTTTGCCCACTGTGCAAGCAGTTAGTGCAGCTGAATCCTTAATAAGCCAATTTAGTCCAGCCCACATAGCTATTTTGTTCCTAATAAATCAATTAATTCAGCTCACATTAAGGAGACTGTCATGTTTACAATATCACAGTCAGAATCTACATATTTCTGTAAGAAATAAGATGGTGAGGAATATTTTTAGAATACAATCTCATCTTTCATAGTGAAGGGGGTACATTTTGTGCCACTGCCTCTGCCCACAGCTCCTAAGCTTAGCCAGGGATCTATGAAGATGACTTCATAGTCCTTTATAAGACTTCTTTCATAGAAGGGAAAGTGTGTATGATAGAGAACTACAGTAGTGTAGATTAGTATAGTATTAAAAACTACTGGCTGGGTGTGGTGGCGCATGCCTTTAATCCTAGCACTTGGGAGGCAGAGGAAGGTGGATCTTTGTGAGTTCAAGGCCAGCCTGGTCTACAATAGTGAGTTCCAGGACAGCTGGAGCTACAGGGAGACCCTGTCTCAAAAAGTACCTTGTCTACATTCTATACAAGGGATTTGACCATAACAGAGCGACACTGCTGTGGTTCTCAAAACTTTCCCTCCATAAACCTGTAAGGGATATCAGGTTCTCATGAAAGATAATACAACTAAAACTTATCTTCTAATGATGCCAGGGTGGCAAAAATTATCACTACCTATTGGGTCTAATTTGATTTTTTCAATCACAAACCTTGTTAAAGGAAGAGTTGAACTGAGGTTCTAAATATTCGTAGAGTACTCTGCTCAAGTACATGATGGTTAGTAGTCACATGTATGAATTAGAATTCAGAAGTATTCTTGGCAACAGCACTAATGGATCAGTGGGGTGATGTAGTTGCTCAAATACCCCAAAGTAACTACAGAGGCCTATATCCCTGCTTCCCTTTGTATAAATAAAAATAAATTTGTAGAAATAGTTGTGAACTTCAATATGTTCTAGAACAGGTCTTTATTTGTCTTTTTGAGACAGGGTCTCCCTGTAGCCTCAGCTGGACTGGGACTCACTATGTAGACCAGGCTGGCCTTGAACTCACAGAGATCCACCTGTCTCGGCCTCTGGAGTGCTGGTTAGATTTGTAGCCCAGGCAAATGAGGAGTGGTAAACAGTGTAGACTTGTTTGTTTAGAAAGAGAAGGCCTGTTGTGGAACAGGGAGCACCTGCCCTGAGAAAGGTGAAAGCAAGTTTTGAGTATATTGTGTCTGTCTTCTCATGTGGAAGGGAGATTGAACTTATTTAATATAACTCTAGGGACAGAACTAAAGTGAATGAGCGGATGAAGAGAGAGGCAGATGCCAGTTGAGTACAATGATACAGCTTCCGAAACTGCAGCAACATAGGCATGGGAGGTACTGACACAACAGTCCTGCAGATGCACGAGAAGCAGCATGCAGCTGTAGAGATGCTGGATGGATGCTTGGGTTTCTTAGGAGGCAAAAACAAAACAAAACAAAACAAACAACAAACCCCTCACATTTGATGTTTCTTCCTGCAAAAGTAAAATGGCCACTCTGTACTATATCTCCTTGCTAGATCTTTGCTCTATCTTTGTTTGATTTCCTTGTAAAGCAGCTTGAGCTTAATAAAAAGAATGAGAAGTCAGAGAAATGGCGATGTGGCGAGCCCAGGCCGTGACTGCTGCAGCAGGAGCTTCCCTGCCATGCTGATCTCGTCATCGCTGCAGCAGATCTCCCTGCACTTCACAAAAATGCCTAACAATCAGTGCTGATGTAGCTTGACATTACACTAAATAGGAAATGACTACTTAGCTGTTTGCGGTTAGTCCCTCAGAAACTGCACAGAAGATTTTGCATCCAGGCTGCCGGTCTGTGTAAGGCAATGGCACAGGGTAAGTTCAAGTCACTTTTCTGAAAAGAGATCTATGTGGGAATACAATAGAGTAGCTATTTTTTAATTGTTCCAGTTCATTAAAACCTTAATGTAGGGATGGAGAGATGGCCTAGCGGTTAAGAGCGCCGACTGCTCTTACAGAGGACCCGGGTTCGATCCCCAGCACCCACATGGCGGCCGAGAACTGTCTAAAACTCCAATTCCAGGAGAACTCCAGTTCCAGGGGAATCCGCCACCCTCTTCTGACCTCCGCGGCATTGCACGACACGGATGCACAAACTTGCATGCAGACAGTACATTCATACACATACGGAAATAAATAAACTTAATAAAAAAAAAAAAACCTTAATGTAAAGCCCACGATTGGGTACTGAAAGCTATTTTCTTTGAGAAATGGCATTTCATGGTATAAATTTATCATCCAAGCATTCCCAACCTGATACAAGCAGAGTAACAATCTCTCCTTTTGTGTATACTGATGATTTTATTTTATCTACCTTTTTTAGTTTTTAATCACTATTCTTGGCTAGAAGGTGAATTAAATTGCTCTTGTTCAGCTCTTTGTTTATGAAAATAAATGAGATTCCTTTGTGAACTTAATTGTTAACAAAAATATCTAATTTTGGATACTTACATATATCTAAAATTTCCAAAAGATAATAGCACAACTATTACTTAGTTGTATTTAGATTAGGATACAGATTTTTTTAATTGCATATTGCCAAAGAGGAAATTAGTAATCTTAAAAGATCAAGAAGGTTTCCCCTTATAGTCAAGTTGTATCAAGATCCATGGATATGTTAGCTTTTTTTCTGTTTTTATTCCTCTTTAATTTTGGGGGGGGTCTTTTTTAAGACAGGGTCTCCCTGTAGCCCCAGCTGTCCTGGAACTTCCTCTGTAGACCAGGATGGCCTTGAACTCACAAAGATCCACCTGTCTCTGCCTCCAGAGCGCTAGGATTAAAGGCCTGTGCCACCATGCCCCGTTTAAGTTTAAAGATGGTTCTTAGTCACCATGTGGGTTCTGGGAATCGAACCCAGGTCCTCTGCTAGAGCAGTTAGTGCTCTTAACCACTAATCCAACTCTCCAGTCCCCCTCTTTAATTTTTGACAGTTTCAAACATGCATACAATGCAGTGTGAACATATTCACTTTTCTGATACCATCTCATATCCTCCCACTCTCTTTTACTCTCTCCTGTTCCCCACTAGCACCCTCCTTCTTCATGTCTTTGTGTATGTGCCTGTGTATGTGTGTGCGTGTAGCCAAGCTCTCTGTCATTGTTCCAACATACCTACAATAAACAACTGAAAGAAGAAGAGTTTGTTTTATTTTACAGTTTTGGAGGTTTCCATCCATGGTTCCTGGGCACAGTTACATTGCCACAGTACCCTGGAATGGGTGCATGTGGTAAAACAGGCTGCTCATTTCTTGTCAGATAAGAACCAAAGAAAAAGAAGGGCCTAGATCCCACTCCCTCCTTTAAGGGCACCCCACGCATTGAACAATGTCCCCCCAATCATCTCCACTCTCTTAAGGTAGCATTTACTTCTCAACAGTAATCATACCTGCGAATAACCCTTCATCATCAGACCTTGGAGTGATGTGTCGTATCTAAACTATGGCAATGATCGTCTGTTTTGTAAGTCGAAAGACACAATTGTAAACTAGTCTCTCATTTTCAGAAGGAGAAAATGTTCATCTCTTGAAATGTTATGCTTTATTTAACTTGTGCTGCTAAGATTAAGAAATGAAAGACTCTACAGCATCACTCAGGTCAACAAAAGGTATAATGTTCACTTTCATTACATACTCACTATGGGGTAGCTTACTGGAAGCTTTCTTCTCCGTCTTATTCTTTCAGTCATCCAATGGATTAAGTAGCCTGCCTGGGACTCTGAGCCTCATGACAGAAGGAGCAGAGAGGCCTACTGTCACTTACAATGCCAGTCAGCAGGGCAGGAAGGCAGGAGGAGGAGTTCTTAGCCACTGATATAGCACTAGAAGTTCCCAAGGGATTTTTTACAATTCACCCAAAGCCATGGTGATCCAATACATCCTAGAAATGTTGTCTCATCTACTTGACTTCCTCTCTACTTGACTGATGTGAAATATCAATGGATTTTATCAAGTCACCAGTATTTCATCAGTTGCTATTGTGCCTTTGGCCTTTGGTCACTTTGGATTCTTTGCCTATAAATGACAATTCAATAAAATTTCATTAGGAATAACTAAGGAACATGATAATTTTCTTTCTTCCTAAAATAAAAGAATAGAGTACCACATGAAGCCTCATATATATTTTTCTCATCAATGGATATTAATTCCTGGTCCTATATATCACAGCCAGGGACCTAAACTATTGTACGTTCTAGCACCATGAATACCTGGAGAATTGTTGGTAAATAATGTGACTATCAAAAGCAATACCAGAAGAAATAACATAATTTGTTGCTTTCTATAAAATGTTCTCCCATTTTTCTTAGATTTTGTCAGGTTGAAATAAATTCTCTTAAAGTCAATTTATTTGATTTTCAAAAAAATTCCACCATTTCCTTCTTTTTCTCACTCTAAGATCTTTAGTAAACAGGCACAAAAATCAGCAGGTGACTGACTTCGCTGTGAATGTTCCTGACGATAGCCTGTCCCAGACAACATTTATAAGATCATTTTTGAATATATATATGTATATATTTGAATGCACATTGTAGATTTGACTATAAAAATGGTTGAAATAGAGGGTAATCAATACATTGAGATTGGTAACTTTAAAGTAAATATTGAAATATAAATTAGGGTTGGTAGTTATTTATAAGAATAGATGTAAAGAGGGGAAAATGAGGAAAAATGCAGAGACCGAAGAAGTAAAAGGGGGTTAGAAAAATGAGGAAGAGAGGGAGAGAGAGAGCTAGAAAGTAATGCTGAGAGACAAGGTTGTTTCTTCTACCATCTCAGAGCCAGCAAAGCACAGGGACCGTAGTGCTGAGATGACACACACCGATTTGCACTGTAGTCTTTCCTCCATCAGAAAATGACACATTTAATAGCAGTTTGTACATGAGCCAGTGTCCTATTGCAATCACTAGGAATTGTCTCTCTTTTCTTTAGACACACCACTGCCATGAAAACACAGGCACTGTCCTGAATAGGCCTGTGGGTTGATGGGGGCTCCAGTCGTGGGAGTTGCTAATTTGTACTTTGTGTTCTTATTCTGTACCTGTCTTCCCAGAACAGATATCTTGGCTTCTTTGTAAACTATTTGTCCAAATGCTGTTATCCCCTTGTGATCATTGCATTTATATATTATTTCCCTTTTCAAATTCCAGGGCACTACCATGAATTTTTCTACTACTTACTGGTTGGTATATTTTAGTCACACAAATTCTCTTCCAAATTAAAACATAATAGACCAAAAATTAGAGAAATGACTCAGTATGCAAAATATAACTGATAAATTCATGGTCTCAGCACTGAATGGTAATTCTAAAATTACAAATGCAATTTGCAATTTCTTTCCACAACGAACCACTAAAATACTATGGGGTGATGAGAATGGAGAAAATAAAGCTCGTACATAATCATTACTCTCAATTTCTTTTTTTTAATTTTATTTATTTCTCTATGTGTATGAATGTACTGTCTGCATGCAGGTTTGTGCACCCGTGTCGTGCAATGCCGCGGAGGTCAGAAGAGGATCTCGGATTCCCCTGGAACTGGAGTTCTCCTGGAATTGGAGTTACAGACAGTTCTTAGCCGCCATGTGGGTGCTGGGGATTGAACCCAGGTCTTCTGCAAGAGCAGTCGGTGCTCTTAACCACTAGGCCATCTTTCCAGGCCCTACTCTCAATTTCTTATCTCAATGTTTAGGTATTTCTTTGAACTTTCCCCCATTGTTGAATCACCTCATATATTCTGCCTTCAACCATTAATAATTCTATTATTAGCTACATGACCAATGGTTTTTAACTCAAGATATTATGTAAAAGTAGATTAAATAGAATTTACTGATGAATTTTAATATAAAGCATTTTATTTTATTTTATTTTATTTTTTGTCTTTCGAGACAGGGTCTCCCTGTAGCCCCAGCTGTCCTGGAACTCACTCTGTAGACCAGGCTGGCCTTGAACTCACAAAGATCCACCTGCCTCTGCCTCCNTATAATCCAAATGCTCTTCTGCTCTCTTGCCTACAAAAACCAGAGCCTATCTTGGGGAACATGTGTGAAAGAGTTCCCCACATATACTAAAAACACAATCCAAAATAATTCTGTCATTGTATATACTCACAGCTAGCAAAACGCAAATCACTGCTGTAAGCAATTCTCTTCTACCAGACAAAAGTTGCTGGAACTTTCCATGTGAGAAGATGTGGTTCTGCTGTCATAGAGATGGCTCAGGGGACTGAGAGAGGTGTGGGCATAAGGATGTAAGAATGAGGGAAGAGGAAATCTGTTCAAGGACAGGGGCCAGAGCTGGGGCATGGGAAGGTTTGGCCCTGCTTCATGCACAGCTGCGATATACATGTGCTGGACAAGCAGTTTTGGATCATGTTCAGCCTAGGTCATTAGGACAGCTAAGGTAGGAATAAAACTAATGTTACCATCAACTTGCTCTTCCCTAGGATATGGATTTTGAAGGAGCTGAAAACTGTTGAGATCTGCTTCACAGCTGCACAGGCTCAAGACAGTGTCCATATGATGTGCAATTTGTATGGTCTACTTCCTGGTTGTCTAGCATTTAGGCGGAAGAGCTCCCTCTACACCTTATTTATCTCTCTCTCTACTGCTCTTTTTATTTATTCAAAGACTAGAGGAGAAAGTGTGTAGGCCATTGAAACTCTTTCTACCTCATAAAGATGGGAGGTTGGCTTTGACACAGGACATTTACTGCAACCGTCATCAATTAATGAGCCTCATACTTGGTATCTTGCTGAATAAATGTTGTAAATATTGGCCCAACTGTTCCTCTTCCACCAGAGAGCTCTGTTTGAAATTAGTAAATTTTATATGCATCTTATATCTGTGCAAAATTAAGGTGATATATATATATATCTTCCTTCATGGGTTATAACTCTGCAGAAATTATTCTACATTTCAGTTCGGGAGCAAAGCATGTGTTATAGAGATTGATGTAGTATTAGCAGAAGAAAAGTTGAGGAATACAAAAAAATAATTCTGAATACCTGGTCTCAAGGAGACAGAATATTTACCCATATCCCTGGGATGCCTTCCTTCTGAGGAAATCACATATCCCTCATTGATGTCTGTGTGTTAATGAACCAAATGCAATTAATATGATAGTATGAAAAACACTGAGGGAAAATTATTTTGAAAAAAAAGAGCAGGCAATGATTTCTGTCAGATGGAAGACTCATCTTTTACAGCCTAAGCAAGAACTGGTGGAATGGAGGTCCCTCGTTCTAGCACAATCTCTAAGTAGAATTAGGTTGGAAACTGACATCAGCTGTTCCTTGTTGGAGCTTTACCATTGAGCCTGAGTGAAAGGACTCACTCTGGGGATTATGTAAAAATGTTCGAGTCCAGCATGATGAATTTCTAACTTCCATGCGCTCCCAGTGTGTTTCCTTAGAAATTACACTTTAGCCAGAAATCCATCCCCTTAAATAAGCCTTTGATCATGCTGTTCAACTCCATTAAAAGTGCAGTGGATTTTAGATTCCTATATGTAGTATGATTAAAAGCAAGTCCATAAAATTCTTGCCAGGCTTCCCTCAAGCAGCAAATGTTCTCAGCACCTTCTGCCTTCTGGTGTTAACAGGGTGTCCATCTGATATCATCCTCCACTATGACTTTAGAGAGGGACATTAAAGAGGGAACTTCAAGATGTTGGCACCGGCAGGTCCCTGCATGAGAGTACTCTCATGAAACTGGTCTGGGCCGGGCGTGGTGGCGCACACCTTTAATCCTAGCACTTGGGAGGCAGAGGCAGGCGGATCTTTGTGAGTTCAAGGCCAGCCTGGTCTATAGAGTGAGTTCCAGGACAGCTGGGGCTACAGGGAGACCCTGACTCGAAAAGACAAAAAAAAAAAA
>VZQC01006697.1:1677200-1696419 GCA_009823505.1 Rhizomys pruinosus
CATTTATCTAAAGGTTGCTTTCCTCATTGTCAAACCTCTTGTAAGAACTGAATTTATTAATATTTCAATCCTTTCCTTATATAGTCTTCATCCTCAGGATATAGGAGTTACTGGTGACTAACATGGAAAAAAGTCTAAGAAACCCAGAAAGTACTGTTTCCTATCAAGGGACTCTATTAAGAAGGCTAACTTTTCTTTTAGCCTGTGACTCACACCAATCGTATGATTCTACCAAACATGAAATTATTGTTCTTAGCCTTAATTCCTTAGAGTAAGTTTATGAAATATACAATGTAAGAATAGTAAAGATATCTTTAGCCTTCCTCTGGTTCCAAGAAAAGTAAAGGGGAATTACAAGGATGTGGCATCTGGTCAGGGGATGAGATTATCCTGCAATAAAAGAACAAATGTTCTTAAAAATATACTCCATAGTTTCTCCTTGCACTGAGTGCTCACTGGGGGACAGCTCACAATTTACCCATGCTTATATTTGGCAAGGAACTTAAGCATTGTAAGGAGTTAATAAGTATTCTTGAATATAAGATTACAGGCAGTGTCAAACATTTTAAACAAGTATAATCCTATGGGGATAATTTGGAAGGTATTATTATTGTTGTTATTATTATTATTATTGTTGCTGTTATGGTCTTTCTGAAAGCCAAACTTGGATTAACTAAGTTATAACCAAAGTGTTAACTAGTCCTTTGACCACTGTGGGTGATCAGACTAGGAATGATTTCAAAGTCATTTGTTCATTATCAAAGTCTTTCCTTTGTGGGTATGTTGAAAGTCCTCCCCTCTTTCCCAGTGACCTATCTATGAAAAAACTTAAGGAAAGACCTTATAATGTATATTTTATGATTGTAGAAAATTTAGAATTATAACTTCATGACAAACTCTGTACTTGGAGTAAAGACGAAACTCAGGCATGGAGTAAAGATGAAATTCTGGCCTTGGAGTTGTAGGGCATTTCTACATGATCTGAGGTCATCCTGGGTTCAGGACTGAGATCTGTGTTGGTTTCTGAGGATCTCAACATAGCAAGTACCTGTCAAATTTTACTATAAGCCAGTGTACATTTTGCCAAGGGATTGAAAAGCAACAATCACCTGATCCTTCTAACATTATTTAAGTCATTGAAGTCAGCTAGTTTAATTATCAAGCATTACAGAATTTTCAGGCAGCCTTTTCTAATAAGTTTTACCATAAGCAAACAAGTTTAAGTACCCAAAGTTCATCTTTTCAATTCAAAAATATCCATCCCACGAGGTGGAGCTGCTGCTAAATTTGTCGAAGCTCCATTTCCTGGATCTCTCTAAGTATCCATCACTCCAAACCAGCAGGTACAAATCAGCAGTCACCTGAATGAGCCTCTTTGAAAGGACTTTAAGCCAGTTCTTGTGTCAAGTTAGAGAAGGCTGGAGGAAAATGTTCCCGTTTTGATTAAGCATCACAAATGAGAATTTCATTTAGGTAAATGCTCTCTGATAACTAATTTGGAGAATGCACAGGAGACCAAAGTTTTTACTGAGAATGTAGAAGAAATATGATTATATTTATAGATGTGCTATCGGGGATTTGTGACTTACCTATCACAAGATCTAGCAAAAGATGACAGTGAATATTTACAAACACATATAAGTCCTAGAAGTGAAAAATGAAAATGTATGATTTCATAAGGAACTAAATCCCTAGTAAGTATTCAGGGCTACTAATAAATAATAAAGATGGCACACTTTTCCCTTCTTGTTCTGTGACCAAGGCCTGGGAACCCTCCCCCAACCATCAGGGCCCCTTTTCTGGCAGACTGATCCATAGTCCTTAAGATATGACAAGTCCTGACCTGAGAGCTTGGAGCTGTGATCTATGGACTGGGTCTCTCTTCTTTGAATTGATCAAGTCAAACTTAGGAGATGGGAACCTGCTCCATTCAGTAAAACACTTAAAAAACTACAGCTCTTCTGGGGCTTCCAAGTCCCTTCTCCACTGTGGAGAGCTTTTTTCCCTGTGATTGTGTGCATGGGTTCGAGACTTCATGTTTAAATTTAAAATAGGGTTGCCATGGGGCTGGAGAGATGGCCTAGCGGTTAAGAGCGCCGAACGCCCTTACAGAGGACCCGGGTTCGATCCCCAGCACCCACATGGCGGCCGAGAACCGTCTGAAACTCCAATTCCAGGAGAACTCCAGTTCCAGGGGAATCCGATACCCTCTTCTGACCTCCGCGGCATTGCATGACACGCGTGCACAAACTTGCATGCAAACAGTACATTCATACACATACAGAAATAAAGTTAATAAAAAAAATTAAAAATAAATTAAAAATAAAAAAATAATAAAATAAAATAAAATAGGGTTGCCTTTTGTTCTCTGCTAAGTCTAAGATTTTCCTAGGCTTTTAATTCTTTACTTAGCAGAGAAAATGTATACAATCAAGACCCATAGATAACACCAGTCTGACAGCCTCAAACTCCATCAGTATGACCCGGTAAACATCTTTAATCAGTAATCCTGGCATGGTGATACGCTATTATAATCCCAGCATTCAAAAGGCTATATCAGAAAAATAAGAATGAATATTCAAATCCAGTTTGAGCTATGTAGCAAATTCTTTTAAAATTTTCATTTTTATTTTATATATAAGAGCATTTTGCCCACAGGCACCTAAGTGCATTTGTGCATGCAATGCCAGCAGAGGTCAGAAGAGGGCATCAGATCCCCTGGAAGTGGAGTTAAAGATGGTTGTTAGCTATCTATCATGTGGGTCCTGGGACTCAAACCAAGATCTTCTACAAGAGCAGCCATTTACCTAGCCCACATAGCTTTTTTTTTTTCCTAAAACTTTTAATAATATCTAGAGGTAGTTGTTCAACCAATTATTAGATCTTATTTGTATATATAAGATCATATATATGTGTGTGTTGTGTGTGTGTTGTGTGTGTGTGTGAGTGTATGTAACTTGTGTCCCTTTTTTGTTTAATTTTTATTGATTTTTTGTATTTGTATGAGTGTACATGTCTTTGCATGAAGGTCGTGTGCACCCGTGTCGCTGCAATGCCGCGGAATTCAGAAGAGGGTGCTCGGATTCCCCTGGAATGAGGTCTCCTGGAAATTGGGGTTACGACTGGTTCTTAGCCTAGCCGCCATGTGGGTGCTGGGATCGAACCCGGGTCCTCTGCAAGAGCAGTCGGATGCTCTTAAACGCTAGGCTATCTCTCCAGCCCCTGATATGTGTGTCTTCTTTTGAGACAGGGTCTCCTGTAGCCTGAAGCTGTCCTGGAACTTGCTATGTAGACCAGGCTGGCCTTGAACTCACATCCACCTGTCTCTGCCTCCAAGTGCTGGGATTAAAGGTGCACACCACAATGTCTGGCACTGTTAAATATTTAACTTTCAAAAATTACTTCTCACAAATATTTTCATCAAAATTTGACACTATTTCATTATAGTTGGTTTCTATTACAAATCTATGTATAATTTTATGCATTAAAATAACATTTCAAGACAATATCCTTTGATTCTACCAGTTTGCAAAAGGCTAGAATTTCTGTGCTAAAACTACCACTGGTGTTATCATTATATTTAACAGGAATTAGTGATGTGAGTACCTTGACTGTATGAAACACTCCCTCCTATTTTTATAAAATTTCACATTGTGTGGTGAGTTTAGTAGCCACACATTGTTAAAAATAGTTTCCGATAAACTAATTTGCTGAATGGATTTTAACCACCTATGCTATTTAAGCAATACATACACTTTGTATTTTTTAGTTACTAACTTTGTGGTAGCTGTTCCTTAAATCTGAAAAAAAAATTGCATGTATTTGAGGCAATTCATCCTGCTAATTCTGCAACATATAATAGTGATGAGAAAAATAATAATAACTATGATACTTTAACTTTAAAAATAAGTATAGGCCAAGTGTGGTGGTGCACACCTTTAATCCTAGCACTTGGGAGGCAGAGGCAAGCAGATCTCTATTAGTTCAAGTCCAGAGTGAGCTCCAGGCCAGCTGTGACTAAAGGGAGACCCTGTCTCAAAAATACAAAAAAAAAAAAAAAGAAAGAAAGAAAGAAAGAAAGAAACTATAGACTCGCAAGAAGATGCAGAACCCCTTAAACCCAACTCCCCCCAAAGATGATGTCTTAATGTGATTATAGCACAATATCAAAACCAGGAAACTGACTGGTAAGATATTGTTAAGTAAAATACAGACCTTGTTCAGTTTTCCACAGTATCAAATACACTAGTTTGTGTTATATGTGTACATACGTATGAGTGGTTCTGTGCACAACAATCACTGTCTAGAGCAGTCGCATCATCACAGACAAGCTTTCACATCACATCTTCCTAATTCGACTCAAAATTCAGTTTTGTCATTTGAAGGTGTTCTACAAGTGGAATCATACTGTGTGCAATCTTTTGACATTGCCTTGACTCCCCCTTCGGCAAATGCCCTTATGATCTTCCAGGCTCCATGTGTTGGTAGTTCAATTCCCTTTTATTGCTGAGTAGCGTGCTGGTCTGAGGATGTGGCTGAGTCTCTTTAACCAGTCACCCACCGAAGAGCATGTATGTTGTTTCTAGTTCTTCCTACAAAAAAATGAAGCTATTAGGAGCACACGTACAGTTTTTGTATGATACAAGTTTTCAGTTCTCCAAGATAAATTACCAAAAGGAAGTGTAAGGATAATTTTACTAAAAGAAAACACCCAGGGCTGGAGACCACTAACTGTTCTTGCAGAGAGCCCAGGTTTGATTCCCAGCACCCACATTACAGCTAACAACCATGGGTAACCACAGTTCCAGGGAATCTGACACATTCTTCTGACCTCCATGGGCATTGCACAACATGGGTACATTTACATGCAGACAATACACTCATATACATAAAAAATAAAAATAAAATAAAACACCCAGTCTATTTTAGTGATCTTTCAGAACAGCTTTATTAAGATACAACTGAATAAAATAAACTGCATCTATTTAAAGCACATGGTTTTGTAAATTTTGGCTGAAGTGTATACTCTGACGCCATCAATATAATAGAAATAATAAACACCATTTGGTCACCAAAGATTTCCTCATAGCTCTTGGTAATCCTGTGCCCCCACAACCCATCCCAAGGCAGTCTGTAATCTTTCTAGAAATTAGTACAAACAGTATCATGTTCTAAGGGGTGGGGTGCAGGGAAAGGTCGGATTCTTTTTGCTCAGAACAGTTATTTTCATATTCATCCATGTTGTCATGTGCAGCAGTTACTGATATTTTTATTGCCAAATAGTATTTTATTATACTGGTATACAGACTGAGAAGATAGGACCCAAGTTAAACACAAAATTCATTTATATTTCCTATATACCTTATTCACATAGCCTGAAGGTAATTTTGTAATACGCTTTTGATGAACCTGGGTTTTGTCTATGACCTGACTTCAAGGATGGAATTCTCTATTTATAGCATGATATAAGCACTCAAACAATTTTGGCTTTTTGAAGCATTGCGAATTTTGGCCTTTCATATTAGTGGCACTATAATTTGTGCATTCATCTGTTGAATACTTGGGGCTGTTTTTGACTTGAAATTACTGGAAATAAAGCCACCATGGGCAGGTCAAGTGAATGACCTCAGGAATGCATTGTGTCCCTGGAGCATGAGTCTGGGAAAAGGAGAAAAAGTACGGACCAGGGGCCCTCACTGACTCTTGTCGCAGAAAGTTTCCCAAGCAGCCATCTCATAGGTGACAAGGGGGCCAAGAAACCACAATGGTGAAAGACAGCATCTTCACAAGGGGTGTTGGCAAAACGGGATACACACGTGTAGAAGAATGAAATTAAACCCCGACCTCTCACCCTTACAAAAGTCACTCCATGGATTAAAGACCTCAACGTGAACCCCAAACTCTGAGGTGGTAGAAGAAAAAGGTGGCAGCAGACGACAAGACATGAGCCTAGAAAAGACTTTCCTAAATCAACAAGAAGCTGCACAAGAATTAAGGTCGCAAGGACAAGGGACCTCATCAAACTCAAAAGCTTCTGTAAACTCAAGAAACAAGCCAGGAAGTGAAGAGAAATCCCACAGAAGGGGAGGAAACCTTCACTGCAGCTCCATCTGACAAAGCAGTGATTGCCAGAATATATAACTACGCAAAAAACAAAGAAAAAGAAAACAAATGACCCGCTCAATAGATGGAGCAAGAACTGAACAGAGACGTCAAAGCGAGGAATTAAGAGATGTCTGAGAACACCTCAAGAAATGCTCAACATCACTAATCATTAGGAAATGCAAATGAAAAGCCACGTTAAGATATCTCTTACTCCAAGAAGACTGGCTAGGATCATGAAAACAAATGATCCAGGTGCTGGAAGGGTGTGGGGAAAGGGGAAAACTCATCCATTGCTGGGGGAATGTAAACTTGTACAGCCACTATGGAAAGCAGTGTGGAGAACCCTTGGAAGTATTGGAATATACTTGCCACCCGACCCAGCATACCACTCCTTGGCATGTACCCTCAAGACTTAGGCCACCACAGAGTACATGCACGGCCATGTTTATTGCAGCGCTCTTCACAATAGCAAGGAGCTGAACCAACCTAAAGGCCCCTCAACTGACGAGTGGATAGAGAAAATGTGGTAACATCTACCAAGGGAATTCTATGCAGCAGTAAAGAAAGACGACATCACGAGCTTTGGCAGGAAAATGGCGGGAGCTAGAGAACATCATGCTGAGGTGAAGTAACACAGCCCAGAAAAACAAACGATGCATGGGTATCACTCATCTGGATGCTAGTGCCAATTACCCAGTTGTAAGTATTGCTTGTGTAGGGCCCCCTGAGCTTTTGCACAAAGCAGTTGGCATATGCGTTTTGGAAACAACAAAAAACAACAGAAAATACGCATCAAAGAACCGACTGAACAGTGAACTTTTCCTGCTCAAAACAGTCCAACTTCCCCTGGAAAATATTTGAGAAAAACTAAGAGATAGAAAGCATGTTTGGCAGAATGCACGAGCGCTGGTGGGGTGGGGGAATGAGCGGGAACATGGGTCTAGAGTGGTTTAAAAAAAATAAAATAAATAAATTTAGTGAAAAAAATGTAAAACGTAAAAAAAAAAAAAAAAAAAAAAAGCTATTTTGTGGGAGTGAGATGGTTCAGTGGGAAGTACTTACTACTTGCGAGCAAGCCTGATAAATCTCTGAGTCAAGCCGGTGTGGTTGTGCACACCTTTAGGATCCTAAGCAACTTGGGGAGGCAGAGGCAGAGCAGATATCTTAGTATCAAGGCAGCCTGGTCTACAAGAGTGAGTTCCAGGCAGCTGGCTACAGGGAGACCCTGTCCGAAAAACACAAAAAAAAAAAAAAATCTGAGTTTGATCCCAGGAACCCCATAGTGGGAGGAAAGAACCCAGCACCCACAAATCCTCTAACCTTCTTTTGCACACATGGCATGAGCACGCACACACAACAATAAATGTCAAATAATTTTTAGAAAAGGCATGACGGCAGCAGGAGGCACATGGCACTCAGGCACAGCTCGGGCCCTCAGCACTGTTCTAAATGTGCCGAGCTGTGCCTTTCTTCATGGATGCTGTTTTGTCTCTTCTTCTTCTTCTTTCTTCGTCTTCTTCTTGTGCTTCTTCTTTCTTCTTCCTTCTTCTTCTTCTTCTTCTTTCTCTTCTTCTGCTTCTTCTTCTTCGTCTTCTTCTTCTTCGTCCTTCTTCTTTCCTTCTTCTTCTTCTTCATAATGTTTTCTCCCCTCTTCCTCTTCCTTCTTTCCTTCTTCACTCCGTCCCGTCCTTTCCAGTCCTTTTCCCCCCTCCTCCTCCCTCCTCCCCCTCCTACCTCCTTCTTTCTTCTTCTCCTTCCTCCTCCTTCCTTCCTTCCTTCCGTTCCTTTTTCGTCTTTCCTCCTCCTCCCCCTCCTCCTCCTCCTCCTCCGCCTCCTCCTCCTCCGCCTCCCCTCCTCCTCCTCCTCCTCTGCTCCTTCCTCCTCTCCTCCTTCTATATTTTGAGACAAGGGTCTCCTTTTAGTCCCAGCGGGCCTGGAACTCACGATGGAGACCAGGCTGGCCTTGAACTCACAAAATCTGCCTGGCCTCGGCCTCCAAGTGCTAGGAAGAAAGGCGTGCACCACCACGCCTTTTTTTTTTTTTTTTGGCTATTTTTGAGACAGGGTCTCTCTTTTTAGCTTTAGTCCCAGCTGGCCTAGAGGTTTCCTCTTAGATGGACACAGGCTGGCCTTGAACTCACAGAGATCCGCCTGCTTCTGCCTCCTGAGTACTGGGATTAAAGGCACTAAAGATGGTTCTTAGCCAACATGTGGGTGCTGGGAATCGAACCCTGGTCCTCTGCAAGAGCAGTCAGTGCTCTTAACCTGAGCCATCTCGTCCACCCCCATCTTTAATTGTTTTTTTTTTTTTTTGGTCTTCGAGAACAAGGGTCCTCCCGTAGCCCCAGCTGTCCTGGAACTCACTCTGTAGACCAGGCTGGCCTTGAACTCACAAAGATCCGCCTGCCTCTGCCGCCCAAGTGCGGGAATTAAAGGCGTGTGTGCGCCACCTTGCCCGGCTTTTTTTTTTTTTTTTTTTTTTTTGTGTGTGTGTTTTTGTATGTTTGTATGTATATCACATATGTACCTGGTGCCCACAGAGACCAAAAGAGGGTGTTGGATTCTCCTGGAACTGTAGTTACAGATAGTTGGTAGTCTCCTTGTTTGTGCTGGGAACCAAATCTGTGTCCTCTGCAAGAGCAGCCACATGACGCATAACTAACTGTTGAGCCAACTCTCTGGCCCCAATGCTTACCTTTGGCCCAATATATGTTGGAGATCCCAGGCCTTCATTCTCCAGGTACTGAAAAAAACAAAAGGGGCGGCGTTATTCTGGGCTGTTTGAGGTGGATGTCCCAGAAATGCTATGTCAAGTTGGTTAAAGAGCCAGTTGGCTTTGGGGCTGGAGAGATAGCCTAGCGTTTAAGAGACCCGACTGCTCTTCAGAGGACCCGGTGTTCGATCCCCAGCACCCACATGGCGGCCGAAGACCGTCTGAAACTCCAATTCCAGGAGAACTCCAGTTCCAGGGAATCCGAAACCCCCTTCTGACCTCCACGGCATTGCACACATGGGTGCACAAACTTGCATGCAACAGTACATTCATAAACATACAGAAATAAATAAAAATGAATAAACAAATGAATAAAAAAAAGACTTCTTTGCTGTGCTGGTTTGTGATCTTGTTCTGTTGATTACTGAGCCAAGTGTCATAGTCTAGGCTATTGTTAGATTTGACCTTTCTCCTCACACTTTGCTTTGTGATTTGGAGGGTGTGTTTTATTAGTCTTTTATTTATTTTTTATTATTTTTTACATATTTATTTTATATTATTATTTTTTTTTTATCTTTCGAGACAGGGTCTGCCCTGTAGCCCAGCTGTCCCGGAACTCACTCTAGACCAGGCATGGCCTGACTCAACAAATAGATCCTTGCCTACCTCTTGCCTTCTGAGTGCGCTAGGAATTAAAGGCGGTGTAGGCCACCATGCCCGGCTGGGCAGGTTGTTTATCAGTGCATAAACATTTATTACTGATAAAAAAGCACCCCTTTATGTTTGTTCCAGCTATGTGGTGTGCCCTTATATTGTCTTTTGAGAGCCCCAGCGCCCTTGAATCTCACTAACATAGTTCAAAGGCCTTGCCATTGAACACACGAGATCTCTCCCTTCTTTGCCTCCCATGTGCTGGGATTTAAAGTCATGCTGCCAACCATGCACCTCGACATTAATATTGTATGTGGTGTGTGTGCCTCTGTTGTAATATGTATGTATATGATGTATGTAGTAGTATATATTTTTGAGGAGCAGGGTCTCTGTAGCTGGTAGCTGACCTGGAGGTTCTCTTTAATTGAGCTGAGACTCTATTCTCCAAGCCTTGTGGCATTAAAGAAAGATCTAAGGGCTGAGAGATGGCCTAGCCGGTTAAGAGTGCCGACTGCTCTTGCAGAGGACCCGGGTTCGATCCCAGCACCCACATGGCGGCCGAGAACCTTCTGAAACTCCAATTCAGGAGAACTCCAGTTCCAGGGAATCCACACGCCGCTTCTGACATCTGCAGCATTGCGCGACACGGGCACACTGCAGCAGACAGTACACTTCATACACATACAGAAATAAATAAAATTAATAAAAATTAAAAAAATAACAAATATTATCCAGGCTATGTTCTCTTATTTGAGTATATCGCTAGTTTTTTGTTTTCTTTAGCATTTGGGCAATCATTTAAAGCAATGTTATTCATCTCAGCTGGAGCCGCTGAAACCTATTTCCGTCTGACTGCTTGTTAATGACTTGATGGTAAGTTTGGATCTCTGGTGAAAGATAGTGAGCACGCCTGCGCGGGGCTGGAGAGATGTCTCCTATATCAGTTAAGAGCGCTGATGCTCTGGCAGAGGTCCCCGGGTGTCAATGCCCAGCACCACATGGCGGCTGAGAACCACTGAAACCCAGTTCCAGGAGAACTCCCAGTTTCCAGGGGATCCGCACCCCTCTTTCTGACACCACGAGGCACAATTGCACGACACAGGTGGCACAGACCTACAATGCAGACAGTACATTCATACACATAGANAGAAGACTCTGCCGGAGCAGCAGCAGCAGCAGCGCCCGTGGGAGGCACTCGAGGCTCACTGTCTTCCGTGACTTACACAGCATCAGCTCCTGGTAACAGGGGCAAGTCTACACCCTCACCACTGTACAGATGGGAAAAAGTGTGCTGCAGACACGAGTGATGTGATTGGCCAGTCACAACAAGCTGGGCATTTTTACTTATTCTTTTTGTTTTTAAATTTATTTATTTATTTTATTGTTATGTTATGAATGTACTGTCTGCATGTGTATGTAATGCTGCGAGGTCAGAAAGAGGGTGTCGATTCCCCTGGAACTGGAGTAAAGAAGGTTCTCAGCCCCATGTGGGTGCTGGGAGTTCGAACCGGGTCCACTGCAAGAGCAGTCGCACTCTAATAACCACTAGGCCCATCTCTCCAGCCCGTCTTTACTTATTCTTTTGACTTAATTCTCTTCCATCAGAAATCTGGGGGAGGGAGACTTCAGATTATCCACCTCAAGGCATTATATTTTTTATTTTTAGTTTTTGAGAAGAGTCTCACATGAGCCTAGCCGATATCAACTGAATGTAGCTAAGGATGATCTTGAACTTCTGATTCCTCCTCCTCCACCTCTGGAGTGATAACATACAGGCATGCACCATCAATGCGGGGTTAAGATGGCTGTTGGGGAAGGAGCCAGCGCTTCAATGCATGCGGGGGCAGCACTCTCCTGACTGAGCTACTCCCTCAGCAAAACAAACTGCAATGTACACACAAACTTGATGGTTTTCAAGACTCATTTAACCTGCTTGTTTAAATTGTTTAGGGAAGACTGAAGGAAATTAGCTACCACTGCCAATTAGTCAGATTCCTGCCAGAATATAACAGCACTGTGTTGTGAATTAGGTGGAGGATTTAATAGTGTCTTCGCTTATGAACACATTAACTTTTATAAGTAGGGAGTCACTGATGAACTATGATGATACTGGAAAATCTCCTTGCCTTAAGAGGAAAAAGGAGCTTTTCACTAAGAAAGAGAAAGAAGAGAGAGAGAGAGAGAGAGAGCAGAGAGAGATGAGAGAGAGTTTGAGGTCCATAAGAAAACTCAGGTGCTGGTTCCTTTCTTCTACTTCATCAATCTCTTCTCCAGGCGAACTGGAACCACGAGCTCCTAGGAGTTCTCCGTCTGGCTCTATCTTGCGCTGTTGGTGTGCTGGGATTATAGAGGCAGACGTTATTGCATCCACCTTTTGTGTGAGTTCTCAGGGTTTGAACTCAGGCTTGTATGCAAGCACTTCACGATGCTTGAGCCATCCTCCAGTCCCTCAACGCATTTTTAAGTGACTAATAGAATCCAGAATCTAAAACAAGTAAGGTTGAAATAAAGACGTGTTCAGATGAACAGAAGCCTAGAAAAGTCATTGTAAAAGATGTGCATTGCGGGCTGGAGAGATGGCCTAGCGGTAAGAGCGCCGACTGCTCTTGCAGAGGACCCGGGTTCAATCCCAGCACCCACATGGCGGCTAGAAACCGGCTCTAGCTTAACTCCAGTTCCAGGGGAATCGACGGCCCTCTTCTGACCTCCGAGGCATTGCACGACACGGGTACAGCAACCCTTACATGCATACAGTACAGTCAGACACATAAAAAAATTGTTTTAAGATTTGCATTGCAAGTAAACATTAAAGAATATCCTCAGGCTGGGGGGAAATGAACCAGATAGAAATTTAGGTTTATAGAATGAATAAAGGGTTTTAGAAATGGTAACTATGCAGGTAAAATATAGAATAGGTTTTTTTAGAGTTGTTTTTTTTTTAAATTTAATTTAAATAAAAAATGGGACTATTTAAAGCAAAACCAATTATGGAATATCATGGATTTTACAATATATGCAAAAATAAAATGCATGACATTGGAATAAGGGAGGAGCAAGAGGAATGGAAATATATACTGTATACACTGCTGTAAAGTTATTATTCTACTTTTGATGTGTCATCGTATCATTAGGAAACAGATCATTGTAAGTTAAATATACTTATTGTAAATCCTAGAAGAACCACTAAGATACAAATATAAACTTAGAGTTAGTCAGGGAAAGACAAAATGAATCAGTAGTAATTCTCAGTTACTTCAAAACAGGTCCAGAAAAGAAGAATAAGAAAATAAACATGAAAACAAACAAAAAGTAATAAACTGGTAGGTTTCTACTGAACTACAGAAACAAATACATTAAATGTAAATGAGTTTGAACATCCTCATCCAAAGCAAAAATATTAGCATATGGATAATAAAAAAATCACAACCAAAAACTTTTCCATAAGACTCACCATGTGGCTAGGAGAGATGCAGATCAGTGGTTAAGAGCAGCCCACTGCTCTGGCAGAGGAACCCAGGTTGGATTCCCAGCACCCCGTGGAGGCTAAGAACCATCTTAGAGCCATGTGCATGGTGGCGCACGCCTTTAATCCAAGCGCTTGGGAGGCACAAGCAGGGTGGATCTTCTGTGAGTTCAAGGCCAGGCCTGCTCTATACACAGTGAGTTCCAGGCAGCTAGGTTATAGGGGAACACTGTCTCAAAAAAAAAATGAATGGGAAAAAAAAAAAAGATAGCACCTGCTAGCTTTCTCTTTGGAAGGCACTTTCCTTCTTTGAGTTCTGTGGGGAGGTTGTTTTAGAGATGGAACCCAGAGCGCTTGTACAATGCATGCTAGGCCCCTGCTGTTCTGTGGATGTATACCTTTGGCCCTTTTTCCCTCAATAGTTTTAGGAGCCATTAATGTTCCTTGCCTGAATCAGTTATTACACTGGTGATTGCAGATGCAGACTTTCTGTTTTCCACAAACATTGACTTTTACAATTCTTTCATTTCTCAGCCAGCATTTGAAGGTATTTTCCTTCCCACCTGAGTGGTGTTATGGTTTGAAGTTTTAAAAATTTATTGTTTTTTTCCTGTGTGGTGGTGCCCGCCTTTAATCACAGCACTTGAGAGGCAGAGGCAGGTAGATCTCTGAGTTCAACACCAGCCTTGTCTACATAGTGAGTTCCAGGACAGCTGGGGCTACAGGGAGACCCTTTCTCAAAAAGACAAAAATAATTATTTTAATCTTTGATAATTTCCTATACGTTTTGTATATTTTGGTCATTTCCAACCCCTGGCCATGTTTTAAGTGTGCTCATGTGTTGGAAGCTTGGTCCCTGTTGACATGGTGTGGGAAATGAGGGCATCTTTGATATGCAGGGCCCTGGTAGGAGATGCTGGGGCCAGTTGCATGCAGGACTTTGAAGGCCTGAACTTGGACTTTCAACCTCCAGAATTTAGCTAAATAAACCTCTTTATAAGCACATCCAGTACTGTAGTTCATTAAGGGTTAGCAGACACGTTTAAGAATTTAGTAATGGGGGCTGGAGAGATGGCTCAGCAGTTAAGAGCACCAACTGCTCTTGCAGAGGACCCGGGTTTGATTCCCAGCAGCTAAGAACCGTCTTTAACTCCAGTTCCAGGGAAATCCGACGCCCTCTTCTGACCTCCGTGGCATTGCATGACATGGGTGCACCAACCTACATGCAGACAGTACACATAAAAATAATAAATAGCGGGGCGTGGTGGCGCACGCCTTTAATCCTAGCACTTGGGAGGCAGAAGCAGGCGGATCTCTGCAAGTTCAAGGCCAGCCTGGTCTACAGAGTGAGTTCCAGGCCAGCTGGGGCTACAGGGAGACCCTGTCTCGAAAAGACAAAAAAAAAAAAAAAAAAACAAATAAATAAAAAAATTAGTAATGAAGTTACCCAGGTTCCAGGGTTTTGTTTTAGTAATCAGAGATGGATGCATGAGAGTTTACAAACAATATTTTTGTTATTTGTGTGTGCGCACCCATGCAGGTGCATCTGCACAAAGGCGCTGTGTCATGGGACTTGTGTGGAGGTCAGAGGACAATTTATGGTAGTCAGTTCTCTCCACCATGCAGATCCTGGGATAGAGCTCAGGTCTGAAGCCTGGTAGCAAGTGCCTTTACCTGCTTAGCCATTCCTTTAGCCCTCACTTCCTTTTTTTTTTTTTTTTTAAATCAGGGTATCTCATTGGTCTAGAGATTTTCAGTCCAGCCAGGTAGTCCAGCCAAGCTTCAGGGATCTACCTGTCCATTGAACCTCTTCCACTAAGTTGGGTCTCATGTGTAGCTGTGTAGCTCAGGCTGGCTTTGAACTCAAGATCTTCTTGCTTCTGTCTCCTGAGTACTGGTATTATCCAAATTTAATAGTAAATACTGACATTTTAGTACATTTGATCCAGGTCTTGCTATCTTTAAGGACAAAACATTACAGATTGTTAACCTTTTCCTTTCTGTGCTTCTCCAGAGGTAAAAATTCTTCTTAAAGTTGGTATTTATCATTCTCATCCCTCTTTTTATACTTATGTATACCTGGGCTTGAGTATTTTATGTTTTTAAAATATGCATAGATGGTCTACTTTACTGGTTTAACTTTTTTCAACTTTCAGAAGATTCATTGCTCATCATGCTGGTAGTCCTGGTCAGCTTCCTTTCCACCTGCATGCTGCCGCATGCCTCCTTGCCTCCTTGCCTCCTTACACATGGTCTGTCACCTCATTTAGCATTTTTAATTTCCATGGTATATTCTGTTCATTTACTTCTAATTAATGACCCTCAATAGGTTAGTTCTAATTGTCTCTTAGAGCACATATACCACATCTCTTAGTTTGTATTTTGTGTGGGGGGTTTATTTCAGGGTTTTTTTGATACAGGGTCTGTCTATAGTCCCAGCTGGCCTGGAACTCACTCTGCTATACAGACCACAAAGATCTGCCTGCCTCTCCCTCCTAAAGTGTTGGGATTAAAGGTATGTGCCACCACACTCAGCTTTATTTCAGCTTTGATAAAACTCTCCTTTTTTTTTTTTTTTGGAGACAGGGTCTCCCTGTAGTCCCAGCTGTCCTGGAACTCACTATGTAGACCAGGCTGGCCTTGAATTCACAGTGATCTGCCTGCCTCTGCCTCCCCAGTGCTGGGATTAAAGGCGTTCACCACCATACCTGGCCTAAGATGGTTCTTAGCCACCATGTGGGTGTTAGGAATTGAATCTGGTTCCTCTGCAAGAGCCGTCGGTGCTCTTAACCACTGAGCCATCTCTCCAGCCCCCAGTTTTTGACACTTCAGGAAGAACTTTACTGTGTTAGCAAAGGACATAAATTCAGGTAGACTTGGGTTTTAGCAGTAACTGTGTTACCTTGGAAAAGCCTTTAGCCTCATATAAATATCTTTTTTTTTTTTTTTTCCTTTTTCTATCTCAACAACTTCTTTAAAGGGAGGAGGAAGAGGGATAAGCAGAGCTCAATCATAGACAGAGCTCAATCATAAATATCTTTAAAATAGCTATACACTTGGTAACTCTTTGTTGATTGGATATAATACATTTAAAATTCAGAACAATTTCTTTTTCTTTTTTTGGTCTTTTCGAGACAGGGTCCCCCTATAGCCCCAGCTGTCCTGGAACTCACTCTGTAGACCAGGCTGGCCTTGAACTCACAAAGATCTGCCTGCCTCTGCCTCCCAAGTGCTAGGATTAAAGGCGTGCACCACCACACCTGGCTTAGAATTCAGAACAATTTCTTGTACCCTGAAAGCACTACGAAAGCATGCTGCTAGTTTTTAATTTTAAAATTTTTTCTTCTGAGACAGGGTCTCTTCTGGCCCAGAACTTTCTATAGAAACCAGGCTGGCCTCGATTCACAGAGATCTGCCTGTCTTTGCCTCCTGAGTGCTGGGACTAAAGGCAGGCACCACCATGCCTGGCTAAAGGTTCTTTTCAAAAATAATAAACTAGGGGGCTGGAGAGAGGGCTCAGCAATTAAGAGCACTGGTTGTTGTTGCAGAAGACTCAGGTTCAAAGCCCAGCACCTACATGGTGGCTAACATCCTTCCAAAACTCCAGTTTCAGGGGATCTGACGCCCTCTTCTGTCCTCCTCAGGCACTGCATAACACAGGTGCACTTACATACATGCAAGCAAACATTCACATAGATAAAAAATAAATTACCCTTGCATGGTGGCACGTGCCTTTAATCCTAGCACTTGGGAGGCAGAGGCAGACAGATCTCTGAGTTCAAGGTCAGCCTGGTCTACAGAGTGAACTCTAGGCCAGCTGGGACTAAAGGGAGACCCTGTCTCAAAAATACAAATAAATAAATAAATAAATAAATAAATAAATAAATAAATAATAAATAAAAATGTGTCAGTGTTAGAAAATCAACAATGACTTTGCATTTAATGCTGGCGTGACTTCACTCCTGGACCTGCACTCTCTCTACCTGTGCAGATGTTACACTACTGAAATAGTAAAGTCATACAGTTGCTAAAGAGCTTAAGAGATGTTAGAAAAGAGAGATATGAGCCAGAGCCAGAACCACACAGTCAGTTATCAGGGTGGGTATACAATGTCAGAAGCATAGTGTCAGGAAGCATGTCACAAAACTGAGATGACATTTAAGTGAAACCCTGAAAAATGCTTCAGCTTTTTCAGAACTTCAGAAAACATCAAAAAAAGTAAGGTGCTACTTGATTAAAATGTAAGGATTTAATATTTCTTTGGTTTGTGTGGCTTTTGTTGTTGTTTGTTCTTTTTTTTTTTTTTTTGTCTTTTTGAGACAGGGTCTCCCTGTAGCCCCCAGCTGTCCTGGAACTCACTCTGTAGACCAGGCTGGCCTTGAACTCACAAAGATCCGCCTGCCTCTGCCTCCCAAGTGCTAGGATTAAAGGCATGTGCCACCAAGCCCGGCTTGTTGTTGTTTGTTCTTTTGTTTTCTCTTTTTGAGACAGGGTCTCCCTGTAGCCCCAACTGGCCTGGAACTCACTATGTAAACCAGGCTTGCCTTGAACTCACAGAGGTCCGCCTGCCTCTGTCTCTCCAGTTCCAGGATTAAAGGCCTGCAGCACCATGCCTGGCTTTGTTCGTGTTTTGCATATAGGTACCCCCGTGTTTGTGTAGTGCCTGTGGAGGCCAGAAGAGGGGGTCGGATCTCCCTGGAATTGGAGTGTTGTTAGTTGCCATGTGGGTTCTGGGAACCAAACTGGTCTTCTCTGCAAGGGCAAGTTTTTAAAATTAAATGAAGAGTGTGTGCACATTTCTAGAAGTCATGCATGTAGGAGGCTCACAGCAAGCACATTTTGAAGTTTTGAGTCAGTCAGGTCATTTGGAGTGCAGAGGGGAGCATCCTGGTAAACAGACTCTTCTGTTACATAATACAAAATAGAAAGTTTGGCCCAAGAATTGGGAGGTCATTTAAGGTGTCTGTACCTGTATAGCCACACAATCTCTCCATTAAGACAATACCCTGCTCAAAGTGCCTGCCATACAGTCCTGAATGTAGAGTGCTGAAAATTCTTTTGCAGGCTTGTTTAAGTCTTTAAGCTTCCACTTTGCATTGGTCTTATTCTTTTTTTTTTTTTGGTCTTTTTGAGACAGGGTCTCCCTGTAGCTCCAGCTGTCCTGGAACTTACTCTGTAGACCAGGCTGGCCTTGAACTCACAAAGATCCGCCTGCCTCTGCCTCCTAAGTGCTAGGACTAAAGGCACGCGTCACCACGCCAGGCGCATTGGTCTTATTCTAATGATACCTCCCGAGGCTGCCTTTTACTCTTCTTGCTGGAGTTTCCTGGAAGGCCTTCTTTTCTGCTTGGTTGGGGGAATGTCCAGTTTCTTTAGAGCAATTTTCTATATGTCAGAATTATCTGAAGAAAGGAATAAAAATACAGATTATTTAGCTTCTTTTGGGGTTCTGTACATTTGATCTGCCTTTGATAGAATATATTTTTTTGAGAGAAGGTTCTCTAAGGTCAGCCTGTCCTTGGTAGTTTTGCTGCATCTATACAACAGTTTTAGGAAGGTGCGTTTGAAGGCAGCTTTTCAAACTTCAGTGAGCACATGAATGGAATCACTTGAAGGTTTTGAGAAAATCCCATATCTGAATTTTTTTTTTCTTTTTTTGAGACAGGGTCTCCCTTTAGTTCAGCTGGCCTGGAGCTCACTATGTAGACCAGGCTGGCCTTGAACTCACAGAGATCTGCCTGCCTCTGCCTCCCAAGTGATGATATTAAAGGCATGTGCCACCATGCCCAGCCTAAAACGGTTCTTGGCCACCATGTGGGTGCTGGGAATCAAACACAGGTCCTCTGCAAGAGCAGTCAGTGCTCTTAATCACTAAGCTATCTCTCCAGTTCCTGAATTTTTACATGTGGTGGGGCCTGAGATTCCAAACTTCACACATCTTAGTTGATGCCAGTCAGAATTCAAGGCATGGTTTGTGTTTGAAGGTAAAGTTCTGAAATTTCCCCTAATGTATGCTAAGCTTTATTCTGGATTTCAGGAGGAGAGCCTGTCTATGCTGTGTGGGGCAAGTTTACAGTGTTTGCTCCCACCCACCATCAGCAGGATTAGCATCGTCTGGGAATTGTTAGAGATGCAGAGTCTCCCCGCTGGGTGTGGTGGCGCACGCTTTTAATCCTAGCACTTGGGAGGCAGAGGCAGGCAGATCTTTGTGAGTTCAAGGCCAGCCTGGTCTACCGAGTGAGTTCCAGGAAAGCTGGGGCTACATGGAGACCCTGTCTCGAAAAGAC
>VZQC01006697.1:1696775-1709317 GCA_009823505.1 Rhizomys pruinosus
CCCCAGCTGTCCTGGAACTCACTCTGTAGACCAGGCTGGCCTTGAACTCACAAAGATCTATCTGCCTCTGCCTCCCAAGTGCTAGCATTAAGACATGTGCTACCACGCCTGGCTCAGTGCATCTCTCTTATAGTAATAGGTTTTACCCTAAGAAATCATTTGTTAGGCCTATGTACCCAAAGCCCAGAATTGAACTTGAAGACCAAGGTACAGTATTGAAGGAGGTTTTTTTCAAGTTAGAACTAAGGCATTTGGGTAAGGGAGTTCAGTTAACTTTAATTTTTTTTTTATTTATTCATTTATTTGTGTGTGTGTGAATGTACTGTCTGCATGTAGGTTTGTGTACCCGTGTCGTGCAATGCCGTGGAGGTCAGAAGAGGGACTTGGATTCCCCTGGAACTGGAGTTCTCCTGGAATTGGAGTTACAGACGGTTCTTAGCTGCCATGTGGGTGCTGTGGATCCAACCCCGGTCCTCTGCAAGAGGAGTCGGTGCTCTTATCCCCTAGGCTATCTCTCCAGCCCCCCCCCCCTTTTCTGAAGTAAAAACGCTCAGCACTGTTTTTTTTATTTTTTATTTTTATTTTTGAGACAGGGTCTCCTTTAGTCCCAGCTGGCCTGAAGCTCGCTCTGTAGACAAGGCTGGCCTTGAATTCACTGAGATCCGCCTGCCTCTGCCTCTCAAGTGCTGAGATTAAAAGGCATGTGCCACCACCACGCCCGGCACTCACCTTTTTCTTTTAAAACATAAAAATGGCCGGGTGTGGTGGATCGTGCCTTCAATCCCAGCACTTGGGAGGCAGAGGCAGACAGATCTCTCTGAGTTCAAGGCCAGCCTGGTTTATGAAGTGAGTTCCAGGACAGCTGGAGCTACAGGGAGACCGTATCTCAAAAAAGGCAAAACAAAAACAAAAACAGAAACAAACATAAAAATGTTTAACATTTTTACACTTTTTGAAGTATATTTGCTGCTTCAGTTTCCAAAGATATTAGGAAACAGAAATTAGTTAAGGTTGTATTTGCAGTTTGTCCTGGTAGAATGGGGGACTAGGGGCCGTTTTATGATTTCTTGGAAGCCAGGAGACAAAGGCCAGAGAATATGTAAATTTAGCTATGAGACCTGTTATCTGTCTTTCCTGGGGGGGTAGGGGACCTGGGTCCCAGATTGTTTCTGAGACAGGTTTTTATTTAAATCTGGACTAAGCAAAATAGCATCTTAATGATCTCCTGTTTTGAAAGAGAAAAGAATTAGTTGTGTGGGATGGGGTGTTCCCACCCTTTCCCTGCCTGCTGGAGCCCTTTGTCGGAAGGTCCATTCCCAGAGCTTTTTGTGTTCTGTGCTGGTCAGTGAGCGTCTGGCTGCAGATTCCTGCATTCCTACTGATTTTGCAAGTGAAAAAAGTAACTGTGGGATAGCTGAAGAGAGGGCCTCAGAGACTTTCTGTAGACATTTTTTCCTGTCCCTCCCTTCAGCATAGACTCACTGCCACAGACTGGCTTTCGGCTTCAGGATCCTGTGGTAATGCCTATGAAGACCAGAAGACAACTTGTGGGAGCCCTCTCTCTTCTTTCATCATGTGAGTTCCAGGGATCCCAACTCAGGTCATCAGGCTTAGCAGCAAGTACCTTCACCTGCAGAGGCATCTCACTAGCCAAAGTTTCAGGGACCTTGTGACCGAAATGTTTCATGAACTGCTGAGGAACAGTTCTGGGACAGTACTGTTGTTAGCTGATCTTTCCAGCGTGTTAACTTCTCTTCTGAGGTTCCTCAGGGTCTGCCTTGCCTCTGATCCCTTTTCTGCTTTCTCTTAGACTTATGTGGATGAGTTCCAAGTAATTTCCAGAAGTCATGGAGATGGACTGCATAGCTCATCCTGATGCTTGGTACCATGGCGATTCTGTACTGTAGTAGCATCAGTGACAAAGGGAGTTCTGTGGCTCTGGCTGTTACTTGCTAAGTTTGCTTAGGGGGAAGAGCTGCCCTTCTCACTGCATGGCACAGTGCGGGTGACAGTGACCAGGTTTTCTAATGCAGAAAGTGATGGCCGTGCTGTTATTTAGAAAATCTACTTTCTTCCCTTTGTTTTTTTGTTCTTTTGAGATAGGGTCTCCCTGTAGCTCTGGCTGTCCTGGAACTCACTCTTGACTCCCAAGTGCTAGGATTAAAGGCATGCTCCACCATGCCCCGCTAGAAAATCTACTTTCTAAGCTGGGCGTGGTGGCGCACGCCTTTAGCAGAGGCAGGTGGATCTCTTAAGAGTTCAAGGCCAGCTGGGCTACAGGGAGACCCTGTCTCAAAAAAAAAAGAAAAAAAAGAAAAAAAGAAAATCTACTTTCTAGAGGCTAGGTGTTAGGGTTACATTGTATCAGTGTACTGATTTTGCTTTTTTTTTTCTTCTTAGTCGCCATGTGGGTGCCAGGAATAGAACCCAGGTCCTCTGCAAGAGCAGTCTGTGCTCTTAACCGCTGAGCCATCTCTCCAGCCCCTGATTTTGTTTTATAATTGCTAATGTGTTGTTTTTCTCTTAAGACCACCTACCACTCTTCATTTGCAGGTAGTAGGAGGAAGCCAGAGGTAGGAAAGGAGCTAGGGAGCAGTGAGAGCAACTCATGGTTAGTAAAAGTACAAGGATGAGTTTAAAACTTGATCCTGTTTATTAAAAATTACATCTATAAATTAGAAACTTAACATTCTGTTGATACCAGAAACAACAGTAATAATAGTAAAACAAGAATTTTAGGAATAGCTTGTTTCTCTCAACAAGTCCTTTTTAAAACTTTATTTACTCATTTACTCATTTATTGTATTTTTGAGACTGGGTCTCCCTGTAGTCCCAGCTGTCCTAGAACTTACTATGTAGACCAGGCTGGCCTTGAACTCCCAGCGATCTGCCTGCCTTCGCCTCCTGAATGCTAGGATTAAAGGCATGCACTACCACACTTGGCTTATTTTTATTTTATTTTATTTTCTATGTGTATGAATGTACTGTCTGCATGCAGGTTTGTGCACCCGTGTCATGCAATGCTGCGGAGGTCAGAAGAGGGCATCAGATACCCCTGAAACTGGAGTTCTCTTGGAATTGGAGTTACAGATGGTTCTCAGCTGCCATGTGGGTGCTAGGGATTGAACCTGGGTCCTCTGCAAGAGCGGTCGGTGCTCTTAACCGCTAGGATATCTCTCCAGCCCCGGCTTTTTTTTTTTTTTTTTTTTTAGATTTGTTTGTTTTTTTTTGAGACAGGGCCTGTAGCTCCAGCTGGCCCAGAACTCACCATGTAGACCCGGATGGCCTGTATCTCACAGCAGTCTGCCTTCCTCTGCCTCCTGAGTACTTTCTTAGGTATAGCTATTCATTTATATTTTTTTCAAATCTTTTCTCAAACCTTTTTTTATTTTTTTTTCTTTTTGGTTTCTTTTTTGAGACAGGCTCTCCCTTTATCCTCCCAGCTGGCCTGAGTTCCCTGTGTGACAGGCTGGCCTTGAACTCGAAGGATCTGCCCTGCCTCTCTGACTTCCAAAAGTGCTAGGCGATAAAGCGCATGTGTGGCCCACCATGCCGGGCTAACACTTTTTTTTAAATCAAAGTTACTATAAAACAAAATTTATATTCTTTTTTTTGTTTAATTTTTTTTTAATTTAATTTTATTTATTTCTGTATGTGTATCAAGTTACTGTCTGCATGCAAGGTCAAGTGCACCCGTTTCCGTCAATGCCCGCGGAGGCAGAAGAGGCGTCTGGAATTCCCGTGAGCTGAGTTCTCCTGGAATTGAGTTGCAGACAGCTCTTCGCGCCGCCATTTGGTTGCTGCGGGATCGACACCCCGTGTCCTCTGTAAGAGTGGTCGGCGCTCTTAACCGCTAGGCCATCTCTCCAGCCCTAAACAAATTTATTCTTAGAAAGTTAAGAGCTGATTATACTTTAAACTTTGGATTTAGTTTTTCTGTAGACTTTAAAATTAAGATGATGCTGGGCGTGGTGGCGCATGCCTTTAATCCCAGTACTTGGGAGGCAGTGGCACGTGAATCTCTGTGAGTTCAAGGCCAACCTGGTCTACATAGTGAGTTCCAGGACTGCTGGGGCTACAAGGAGACTCTGTCTCAAAAAAGACCAAAAAAAAAAAAAAAAGTTTGAAGCAGGAGGATTACTGTGAGTTCCAGGCTTGCCTGGCCCACATAGTTCTAGGGTAGCCTGGGCTACACAGTGAGATTCTGTCTCAAAGACTTGAAGTGGCCTAGAGATATAGCTTACGGGTTAAGAGCACTGCCTGCTTTGCAGAGGACACGGGTTCAATTCCCAGCAAGCACATAGCAGCAAATAACTGGCTGTAACTCCAGTTCCAGGGGATCTCATGCCCTCTTCTGCCCTCTGTGGGCATTGTACAACACAGGTGCACTTATGTATAAGCAGGCAATGCACTCATACACATGAAATAAAAAATAATAAAATACTTTTCGAGAAAGACGTATTTATTTATTTATTTTCCTATTTTAGTAATTCTGGAATGGAACCCCATCCCTAGGGTCTGCGCATGCTAGGCAGGTGTGGTACCACTCTATCTTCAGCCTCATTTCTTGATGTTAATTTAACTTGACAATCCCAGGAAAACTGGGTAGCCCTGTGTTTGTAGCTGTGAAGTGTAGGATGTGTTGATTGGTAATGGTTTCATCTCTCTCTTTATAGGTAGGAGAAAACCAAGAGTACATCGGCCTCGTTCTCCAATAATAGAGGAAAAAGATATCCCCCCTCTGGAATTCCCCAAGTCCTCTGAGGATTTAATGGTGCCTAACGAGCATATAATGAATGTTATTGCCATTTATGAGGTACTGCGGAACTTTGGCACTGTTTTGAGGCTATCTCCTTTTCGCTTTGAGGACTTTTGTGCCGCTCTGGTGAGCCAAGAGCAGTGCACACTCATGGCAGAAATGCACGTTGTACTTTTGAAAGCAGTTCTTCGAGAAGAGGACACATCTAATACTACCTTCGGACCCGCTGATCTCAAGGACAGCGTCAATTCTACTCTGTATTTCATAGATGGAATGACCTGGCCGGAGGTGCTGCGGGTGTACTGTGAGAGTGATAAGGAATACCATCATGTTCTTCCTTACCAGGAAGCGGAGGACTATCCGTATGGACCAGTGGAGAACAAAATCAAAGTTCTGCAGTTTTTAGTGGATCAGTTCCTGACGACAAACATTGCTCGGGAGGAGCTGATGTCTGAAGGGGTGATCCAGTACGATGACCACTGTAGGGTTTGTCACAAACTTGGGGATTTGCTTTGCTGTGAGACATGCTCGGCCGTGTACCATTTAGAATGTGTGAAGCCACCTCTGGAAGAAGTGCCAGAGGACGAGTGGCAGTGTGAAGTTTGTGTAGCACACAAGGTGCCTGGTGTGACTGACTGTGTTGCTGAAATCCAAAAGAATAAACCATATATTCGACATGAACCTATTGGATATGACAGAAGCCGGAGGAAATACTGGTTCCTAAACAGAAGACTCATAATGTAAGTAACCTTGGTCACATTTTTATATGCCATTGACATGAACTGCATGTATTTCAAGAATTTTGAGCCAGGCATGGTGGCTTTTTTTAATCCTAGGAGAGGCAGAGACAGGCGGATCTTTGTGTGTTCAAGGCCAGCCTGGTCTACAGAGTGAGTTCCAGGACAGCCAGGGCTACACAGGGAGACCCTGTCTCGAAAAAGACCAAAAAAAAAAAAAAAATTTTTTTTTTTTTCAACTGGAGCCATGTGTGGTGGTACATGCCTTTAATCCCACGATTTGGGAAGCAGAGGCAGGCGGATCTCTGTGAGTTCAAGGCTAGCCTGGTCTACATAGGGAGTTCCAGGCCAGCTGGGACACCCTGTTTCAAAGAAAAAAGCCCCCACCTCTCCCCCAAAAAAGAATTTTTAACTGGAAGCATTGCGTGTGTTACTGTGGAATTTTTATTTATTATTATTATTATTATTTATTTATTTATTTCTGTATGTGTATGAATGTACTGTCTGCATGCAAGTGTGTGCACCCGGGTCGTGCAATGCCTCGGAGGTCAGAAGAGGGTGTCGGATTCCCCTGGAACTGGAGTTCTCCTGGAATTGGAGTTTCAGACGGTTCTCGGCCGCCATGTGGGTGCTGGGGATCAAACCCGGGTCCTCTGCAAGAGCAGTCGGCGGCGCTCTTAACCGCTAGGCCATCTCTCCGGCCCCCTACTGTGGAATTTTTAAATTGTGACAGTTGAAAGATGGAGGATGCATCCTGTTGTATGCATGCAGGGTAAGAAATACCATACTCTAGGCAGCAGGTCACTGCCACCATACCTGTCGCATTAAGTTTTTTTTACCGTCCTTTTCTTCCTGAGTGTATGTCTTTTAAAAAAAAATCTTAAGGAAAAAAGGTTTGGGGGCTTGGAGAGATGACCCAGTTAGTAAGAGCACTCACTGCTCTTCTAGAGGACCCAGGTTGAGATCTAAGCACTCATAAGGTGGTTAATACCTGTCTTAAATCCAGTTCCAGGTGATTCAGTGCCCTCTTCTGTCTTCTGCAGGCATTGCACAAATGTGGTACATTGTCCTTGTAGGCAAAACAAACACTCATGCACATAAAATAAAATCTTGGCTGGAGAGATGGCTCAGGAGTTAAATGACTGCTGGCTACTCTTGCAGAGAACCCAGTTTTAACTTCTAGCACCCACATGGCTGCTAACAACTGTCTCTAACTGCAGTTCCAGGGAATCCTCTTCTAACCTTGTGGACATTGCATGACACGAGTGCACTTACATATGTGAAGCCAATATACTCATACACATAAAATAAAAAAATAATAAATATTTGGGGGCTGGAGAGATGGCTCAGCATTTAAGGGAACCATCAGCTCTTGCAGAGGACCCAGGTTCAATTCCCAGTACCCATCTGGTGGCTAAACTGTCTATAACTCCAGTTCCAGGGGAATCCGACACCTTCTGATGAAGGCAGACCACTCATACATAAACATTTATAAGATTTTTCTAAAAACATTTGCTCATTTTGTATGTTTTGTGTGCCAAAGCAAGTGGCGGGCACTGTGCAGGTGTCAGTCACCTTCCACCAGGTGGACCAAACTGAGGACGTCAGGCTTGGCAGCCAGTGGCTTTCCCAGTGAGCCAGCTTGCTAGCCTTTGTTTAAATGTTGGTTTGTACTACCTCTGTCTTTCCTTGAGCTGTTCTTTTTTCCACATAGATTGAATGAAGGTGCTTGGTACACCTGTAGATGCATCTTGACATCTTTAAAGGTTATCACAGTAATAATCAGTATACTAGGCCTTCTTTGGTTTTAGAAACCTATAAATAGTAGGTTTCTTTTTTTTTTTTTTTTGTCTTTTTTTCGAGACAGGGTCTCCCTGTAGCCCCAGATGTCCTGGAACTCACTCTGAACTCACAAAGATCTGCCTGCCTCTGCCTCCCAAGTGCTAGGATTAAAGGCGTGCGCCAGCACGCCCGGCAAATAGTAGGTTTCTAGATCAATCAATCAATAAAGTAAGCAACACTTACTGAGCACCCAATGTGTACCTCATAATGCCCTGAGCATTTTATATACAGTTGTTAAGAGAGTTGTTTGGGAGAGCACAGTAATGTTGGTTGACTTGCATTTTTTTTTTTGAGACAGGGTTTCCCTGTAGCTACAGTTGGCCTGGAACTCACTCTGTAGACCAGGCTGGCCTTGAACTCACAGAGATCGCCTGCCTCTGCCTCCTGAGTGCTAGGATTAAAGACATGCACCACCACACCTAGCTTAAAGGCGGTTCTTTTTTAAAAAATTATTTATTATTATTATTTTTGGTCTTTTCGAGACAGGGTCTCCCTGTAGCCCCGGCTGTCCTGGAACTCACTCTGTAGACCAGGCTGGCCTTGAACTCACAAAGATCCGCCTGCCTCTGCCTCCCAAATGCTAGTAGCATTAAAGGCATGCGCCATTACTCCTGGCTATTTATTATTTTTTATGTGTATGAGTGTACTGTCTGCATGTAGGTTGGTGCACCCGTGTCGTGCAATGCCACAGAGGTCAGGAGGGAGTCGGATTCCCTTGGAACTGGAGTTAAAGGCGGTTCTTAGCCACCATGTGGGTGCTGGGAATCCAACCTGGGGTCCTCTGCAAGAGCAGTAAGTGTTCTTAACCACTGAGCCATCTTTCCAGCCCCAAGGTTGACGTGCATTTACAAATCTACATTTATAGATAGTGAGACTAAAGCTAAGGGTGATCATAATGTGTCCAGAACACTATATAGCTGTTAGAAGATAATACCTGAAGGGTTGTTTTCTTTCTAGAACCCATCCCTGTAGCCCCAGCTGTCCTGGAACTCACTCTGTAGACCAGGCTGACCTTGAACTCACAGAGATCCACCTGCTTCTGCTTCCCTTTAAAGGCATGCGCCACCACGCCCGGCTACTGAATTACTTTTTAATTAGTTATTTTATTAATTTATTTACTTACATTTCGAGACAAGGTCTCATAAAGTGAGGGCTGGCCTTGAACTCTGCATGAGGTTGAAGATGACTTTGAACTCCTGATCCTACTGCTTCTACAATTCCCTAGTACTGAGATTACAGGTATACATTACTGCTCAGTATGAATGATTTGTTTTGTTTTGTTGTTTTTTGAGACAGGGTACTCCGGGAGGCCCAGCCTACCCAGAACTCACTAGGCTGGTCTTTACCTCACCGAAATCCACCTACTTCTGCTGAGATTAAAAGCTTGTGCCACCATACCAGACTTAATGTGAAAGAATTTTTTTTTTCTTTTAATCTTTTTGAGACAGGGTCTCTCTGTAGCTCTAGCTTTCCTGGAAATCACCATGTAGACCAGGCTGGCCTTGAACTCACAGAGCTCTGCCTGCCTCTGCCTACTAAATGCTAGGATTAAAGGCAAGCACAACCACGCCCAGCTTAAACTCTTCATTTCTTTCTTTGTTCTTTTTTTATTACTTTTATTTTATATTACCTGTATGTATGTAGGTGCACCTGTGTCTTGCATGCCCACAGCGATCAGAAGAGGATGTCAAATCCCCTGCAACTGGAGTTATGGATGGTTGTTAGCTGCTGTGTGGGTGCTGGGAATCAAACCCAGGTCCTCTGTCAGCGCTCTTAACCGCTAGGCCGTCTCTCCAGCCCCAAACTCAGGTCCTCTGTAAGAGCAATGAGTACTCTAATCGCTGAGTCATTTCTCCAGCCCCTATTTTTATTTTTTTAAAAAATATTAGCACTTGGGAGGCAGAGGTAGGTGGATCTCTCTGAGTTCAAGGCCAGCCTGGTCTACACAGTGAGTTCCAGGATAGCCAGGGATACAGGGACACCCTGTCTCAAAAGACCCCCCCCCAAAATATTTTTATGCCTGGCATGATGGCACTCGGGAGGTAGAGTCAGGCAGATCTCTGTGAGTTCAAGGCCAGCCTGGTCTACATAGTTCCAGGATAGCTGGGGCTGCAGGGAGACATTTTCTTAAAAGACCCCCCCTCTTAAAAATTATTTTTTTTTATTTTGTGTGTATGAGTGTGTTGCCTGCATGTATGTAAGTGCACCCATGTTGTGCAGTCCCTGAGGAGGACAGAAGAGAGTGTTGGATCTTCTGGAGCTGGAGTTAAGGATGGTTGTTAACTGCCATGTGGTGCTGGAAATTGAGCCTGGGTCTTCTACAAGAGCAGCAACAGTCTTAACCACTGAGCCATCTCTCCAGACCCAGAAAGTTTAAGCTCTTTAGCACAGGTCTTTAACTTTGCAAATTTACCTCCCCCCCAAAAAAACCCCCCAAACCCAAAAACCTCATGTCATGTTTCCTCTTATGCCATTGGGGGGGGGGGCGCTTGCCTTCTCTGAATCTCCTTTTCCCCTGAATCTCTCCTTTTCACATCTTTAAGTACTTTCAAGACATACCCTGTGTATAACAGTAATTATAATAACAGCTTATTATTTGTGGGGTTGAAGATGGAACCAAGGGCCATGGGGATGCTAGGCAAGCATTCTGCCACTGAGCTATGTACCTAGCTGTTGACCATTTGAAGTAGGTGCTACATACTTCCTGAAGGAAGGAACAAGTGTCATCGATCCGGGAACCATCGGTCTAGTTTTCAGATGAAGAAGGCACAGGGAGGTTAAGTAGCTCAGCCAAGATCACATAACTATTAAGTCAGAGTGGAATACGGATGGGCTGACTCTAGAATGTGTGCTCTTGACCACTGGACTGGGGTGCCAGTCCTGTCTGGTTGCTGAATTGCTGGTTCCATTGGTTTCCTAGGCCAGTGCTACAAACTGGCAACAGAAATGTAGAGTTCTGAGAGCTTGAGGTCAAAACTCAAGGTGTGGGAAAGGCTCTGGGAGAAAACACCCTTGTTTAGCCTTCCCAGCCTCTCGTGTCAGATGACAGCTTAACCAGTGCCTCCTTTTCTTCAGTGCAGTCTGGGCCCTTTCTCTCAAGACTCTTTTGCCTATCCCCAGTATACAGTTCTAAACTAAAACTGTGTCTATGTTTTAGGAGTGCAAATAGCAGCACCGTGCTTTCTGGTACCAGAGTTGGGGTATCTCCTAGCGCTGCTGTTACGAAATAGTATGGACAAGTGACTTAAACAGGATTTTACTGTCTCATGTCTGGTTGTCCTGAAGCCTGAAATCATGTTACCTGAGTTGTCTCTTTGTGAAGGCTCTGTCTTCTTGGCTAGAGCACTCCAGACGGTCTCCATTGTCAACACTGGCCACTGTTTTGTCTCTGTCCCCCCACCCTTTCTGGGGGTGGGGGACACAGTATTGCAGAATTCACCCATTACAGGATTTCTTACTCTTCATTTTGATAGGTTTGTTTAGAGAAAAAATTCATTTTTCAGATTTACTATTGAGCTTCATAAGTCAGTCAAATTTAAAATGTAGTCTATGGGCTGAAGAGATAGCTCACTGATTAAGAGTACTGGCAGCTCTTGCAGAAGATCTGGGCTTGATTCCTAGCACCCACATGGCAGCTAACAACCGTCTGTAACTCCAATTCCAGGGCATCTGATATGCCTTTTTCTGCCTTCTGTCAGCATTGCGTGACATGGGTCCAACTAACATGCAGGCAATACACTTGTATACATTAAAATAAAATATTTAAAAAGTCTAAGTAAAAATCAAAGAATTGTATATGTATAATATGTATATTTGCTAATAGTACTTTTAGTAAGCATTTTCTTCTTACCCTCTCCTTTTCTGTTAACCCTGTGAGCTTGAGGGGACACTTGGCAAGGATCATCTTGTGGGTAGCCTGGCTGGTTCCAGCAAGCCTAGGGAGCTCACAGGGCTTGTAGGACCAGAGCTGTGGGACCCACATTATATAACTCCAGAGGCAGAAAGACACAGTTGATCAGTGTGTATTTATACAGAAGAGAAATGGTTGTCATTTTACAATTAGGATGTAATTTTGATTATATAAACTCCATGAATAAACCCAAGTACATCAGTATAAGCAAACAACTTTGCTTTGGCAGCATTAGCAGTTAGTGTTTGTTGTTTTGCTACTTAGGACTGTAATGAATTTATTCTGCTTCAAGAAGAAAAAGTTAAGTCAGTGAGAATGTGGTATTTATTTGATGAGCAGAATAAAAAGTAGTTGGCAGTATCCCATTTTTAGAGAGATATTAACAAATTACTTTTATGGAGACAGTATCAGGGGAGCAGAGTCTGGAGAGCAGGCCGAAGGAGGAGGAGCCAGTGCAGTGTTTGAACATGCTTTGCCTGAGATGGGAAAATGGAGTAAAATTATAGATGCTGTGAAGAAATGTGAATGATTTGTGTGGAGGAGGTGTTAGATTTGTTTCACATACTGCTAGCAGGCAGAATCAGAACCAATTGGTGGAATTACTACAAGTTTGAGTCATCTCATTACAAGGAAAATTTTACTAAAAGCAATTCAGCTGTTGAATGGACTTTTGCATGAAGCAGCAAGTTCTCTGTTGTGGATGGGAAGGAAATTCTGCAGATACCAGAATAGAGCTAGCATACTTATTGGCAGTAGTTTGTTGGTTGCTTTAAGAAATTGGCAGAATGTGGGGCTGGAGAGATGGTCTAGTGGTTAGGGGCACTGACTGAGGACCTGGATTTGATCCCCAGCACCCACATGGCGGCTGAGAACCATCTTTAGCTCCAGTTCCAGGGGAATCCTACACCCTCTTTTGACCTCTGTGGCATTGCACAACACGGGTGCATGCAGACAGTAGTACATTCATACACATAAAAATAAATAAATAAAATAAAAAAAAAAAAGAAATTGACAGAATGGACGTGATAGTGCATGCCTTTAATCCCAGCACTCAGGAGGCAGAGGCAGGTGGATCTCTGTGCGTTCAAGGCCAGCCTGGTGTACATAGTGATCTCCAGGCCAGCTGGGGCTACCGGGAGACCCTGTCTTAAAAATACCAAAGAGAGAGATATTAATTGGCAGAAGCCAGGCTTGGCAGCACACACCTTTTAATCCCAGCACTGGGAGGCCGAGGCAGGCAGATCTTTGTGAGATCAAAGCTAGCTCAGAGCTACAGGAGACCCCATCTCAAAAG
>VZQC01006697.1:1710176-1732188 GCA_009823505.1 Rhizomys pruinosus
AGGGAGACCCTGTCTCAAAAAAAAAGGAAAAAAAAAAAAAAAAAAAAAGATATGTGCCACCATGCCCAGTTCAACATTTTTTAAAAATCTTTTTTTTGAGTTCCAGCTGTCTTGGAACTCACTTTGTAGACCAGACTAGCCTTGAACTCATAGAGATCTACCTGTCTTTGCTTCCTGAGTGCTGGAATTAAAGGCATGTGCCACCATCCTCAGCTCAGACCATTTTTCTTGTTCCAATGAAAAGTGTAGGTACAAGTCATGTATCAGTTGATGACAGGATGTGTTCTAAGGAATGCATCAAGTAAGCTTGTCGTTGGTGTGATCATCATAGAGTAGTACTTGATACATTAAGTCACTATGATGCCACTGGGTAACATTTATATGAGACCACCATTGTCTGTACTGTCCATCAGTACCTGAAAGGCCATTATATGGTATGTGACTGTATTTCTCAAAAAAAGAATAAAATACTTAGTGAAATAATTATGGGGATTCCAGATGTAGCTCAACTGGCAGAGGATTTGCCTAGTGTGGATGAAGCCCTGGGTTCAATCACCAATATAGCATAAACCAGGCTTAGTGGAGCACAGCTGTAATCCTAGGACTCAGGAGGTGGAGACAGAAGATCAGAAGTTCAAGATCATCCTTAGTTACATAGGGAGTATGAGCTTGGCCAGATTACAGGATACTGTAGAAGAAGGGGGAGTGAGGCTTTCGTCATGGGGTCTTCTCAAGATTGGAATTCTTAGGCATGGTCAGAGTTCACAAGTGCTTGTTGATTTGATACTGTCACTTAATTACATTTTTGATATGGCATTGTATTTTAAGAACTTTTTATGAATCTTTGCTGGGAATACTGACATCATTAGCCTTGGAAATTGGATTAAGAGTATTGTCATTACTCAATCATAAGAACATAACAGAAAACAACTGTTAGAGTGAAATCTAGAACATATTCAGAAAGATTTTTAAAAATTTGTATTTATAACAAATTAAGAAAAAAGGACTGGGGAGATGTCTCCGTGGGTAGGAGCACTTGTTTATAAGTATGAGGACCTGAGTTCTGGTTCTCAGCGCCCTTGTAAAGAGCTGTGCCTGGCTGTGTGGGGCAGGAAGCCCGGCACCAGGAGCAGAGGCAGGAAGAACATCTCTGGGGCTCTAGGTTCAGTGGAGGGACCCTGTCTCAGAGGATAAGGCAGAGAGGGTTAGGGCAGGATACATAACATCAGCCTTGCTTCTGTGCACATGCAGCACACATACTTGCACACATCTGTGTATGAATACAAAGAAAGGGGAAAAAAACACAAGAAATTTGTATATTTTTTCTTTTCAATTTTTGTAAATTGCTCTATATTAATATAGCCCCTTCAGAATTACTGAATGACTTATTCTTGAAATTTCTCTAATATTTCATGTTTATTGATCACTAATGATGTTCTCATTTGCTGTGATATCTCCTCTGTCTTAATACCTTCAAGTCTTTTTTTTTTTTTGGTCTTTTCGAGATAGGGTCTCCCTGTAGCCCCAGCTGTCCTGGAATTCACTCTGTAGACCAGGCTGGCCTTGAACTCACAAAGATCCTCCTGCCTCTGCCTCCCAAGTGCTAAGATTAAAGGCATGTGCCACCATGCCCAGCCACCTTCAAGTCTTATAGTGGACTACTTTATAAGTGTATATAAAATGGCTCAGAGAGGTGTGTTCTGGTCATGCATATATATCTCAAGGGACTGAGCCAATTCATTCAAAGCCAGATCCTTTCTACTTTCTACTTGATACTGACAATAGAAACCTGGGCTTTAAGCATGCTAAGTGCTCTATGCTGAACCACATTCCTAGATCTGAAGCTGTGTGTGGCCCTGGCATGCAGGCACCCATGGAGGCCTGAACAGGGCATTGGATCCCCGGGAGCTGTAGTTACAGGCATTTGTGAGCCACCTGACATGGGTGCTGGTATCTGAACTCTGGTCTTCTGGAAGAACAGTACTGTCTCTTAACCCCTGAGCCATCTCGCCAGCCCTATTTATTAGGTCATTTGCTTTTGGCTTTTTTGAGATAGTCTCTTATAGCCCAGACTGGCCTTGACTTGTTACATAGTGACTTGTTACATAGTTAAAGCTGACCTTGAACTCCTGATCCTCCTGACTTGGCATACCAAGTACTGGGATTCCAGATGAGTACCACCACTTCTGCCATGATGAGACATATTTCTTGAAGCCTTATTCTAGGTGGTAATCAGCATTGTTGTTTTTTTTTTTTTTAACAAGTGATCATAGTCTCTGTTGAAGTCTTCAGCTCCCTTAGAAGTAAATAGAACCGGGCTGGAGAGATAGCCTAGCGGTTAAGAGCACCAACTGCTCTTGCAGAGGACCTGGGTTCGATCCCCAGCACCCACATGGCGGCTGAGAACCGTCTGTAACTCCAATTGCAGGAGAACTCCAGTTCCAGGGGAATCCAAGACCCTCTTCTGACCTCCGCGGCATTGCACGACCATCCGATACCCTCTTCTGACCTCCGTGGCATTGCATGACACGGGTGCACAAACCTACATGCAGACAGTACATTCATACACATACAAAAATAAATAAAATTTAAAAAATTAATTAATTAAAAAAAATAGAACTTCTGGAGAGACAGTGGGAGAGGAAACTGCCTCTCTTTTCTCCAGTTTGAGATTTAATTTTCCTTATTTTTATTTATTTATTTATTTTTTGAGATGGGGGTTTCCCTGTAGCTCTGGCTCTCCTGGAACTCACTATGTAGACCAGACTGGCTTTGAACTCATGGAGACCTGCCTGCCTCTGCCTCCCAAATGCTGGGATTGGCATATGCACCATGCCCAGCACTTGTTTGTCTTTAAGAAGAGTGATAAGCTGGGGCTACAGGGAGACCCTGTCTCAAAAAGACCAAAAAAAAAAAAAAANGGGGCTACAGGGAGACCCTGTCTCAAAAAGACAAAAAAAAAAAAAAAAGAAAGAAAAAAGAAGAGTGATGAGCCAGTAGTGGTGGCCAGACCTTTAGTCCCAGCAAAGGCAAGCCATTCTCTAAGATTTTTGAGGCCAGTCAGAGATACATGAGATGCTGTCTCAAGGAAAGAGAGAGACAAATAGACAAACATTGTTGCTTGGGTGAGGTGACTTCAAGGACCAGAATTTAGCAAAGTCTTACATCATTTGGTAGTAGTGCTCCTAAACCATATTATAATGTGAGCTACTTCCTGTGTTCTGAGTATCATTTCTGAAGGTTCAAGGGTTAAAATTCTCAGCAGATTGTTGTATTAAAGTTGGTTGAGGTGGGGCTGGAGATGTGGTGCAGCAGTTAAGAGCATTGGCTCCTGGGGCTGGAGAGATGGCCTAGCGGTTAAGAGTGCCGACCGCTCTTACAGAGGACCCGGGTTTGATCCCCAGCACCCACATGGCGGCCGAGAGCTGTCTGAAACTCCCAATTCCAGGAGAACTCCAGCTCCAGGGGAATCCGAGACCCTCTTCTGACCTCCGTGGCATTGTACAACACGGGTGCACAAACCTGCATGCAGACAGTACATTCATACACATACAGAAATAAATAAAATTATAAAAAAAAAAAAAAGCATTGGCTCCTGTAGCAGAGAATCCAGGTTCAGCTCCCAGCACTCTCATGGCGGCTTGCAACCATCCAGTTCCAGGGGATCTGATGTCCTCTTCTAGCATCCCCAGGCATTGTATGCATGTGATACACTTGCATGCATGCAGACAAAACAGTTATACACATAAAACAAATAGATAAATAGAATAAATTTTAAAGTTGATTGAGGTATAACTGGTCTGATCTGCCAAGTGCTGTGTATATGGCTCTGGGTTTTCAAACCATTTTACTGTGTGCTTGTTTATATATATTAAATTGTCAGTAGCCTTTTTGCCCACTACTAGTCTGAAATTTTATCCTGAGATATATGGGCTCAGAAATCAAAATGAGATTGCTTCAGAGAAAAAGAATAAACTGAGCTTCAGTCTTTGTGTTATGTATCTTAATTTTTCATGGGATAAATGTTTTGTCAGATAACTAGCATTGTCTAACATATGCTCCCATTTTACAACAGAGAAGAAGACACAGAAAATGAAAATGAAAAGAAAATCTGGTACTACAGCACAAAAGTCCAGCTTGCAGAATTAATAGACTGTCTAGACAAAGATTACTGGGAAGCAGAACTGTGCAAAACTCTAGAAGAAATGCGAGAAGAAATCCATCGGCACATGGACATAACGGAAGACCTGACGAATAAAGCTCGGGGCAGTAACAAGTCCTTTCTAGCAGCAGCTAATGGTGAGTAGACAGACCTTGTCACTTTGCTTGCTTGCTTATTTATTTATTTGTTTATTTATATCTATTTAATTAATTTATTTAGTTTGTTTGCTTGTTTGTAACAGGGTCTACCTCTCCAGCCTAGGCTAGGCTCAACACATATAGCTCAGGTTGGCCTTGAACTCATGAACCTATTCCTTAGCCTTCAGATTATTGGAACTGTGAGGGGCATGCCTCCTTATCTAGCTCATCCTTCTCATTCTGTTCCTTCCAATAAGTTTTATTCATTTCAGCCAGTTTACTCTCCTCTCCCCCTTTTTCCTCTATAAGCCAAATGGACAAATTTGTGTATTAAAGCTTTTAGTACAGCTTATTTTAGAGGACCAATTAGAGTTCCCACCAAAAGCAGTATGATATGAGTTGGGGTTTTTTGTTTTATTTTTTGTTGATGCTAGAGATTTCACCCAAGGGCCTTGAACAATCTAGGTAAGTAATATTAAAAAAAAACAAAAAACAACCTTGTTTTTTTTTTTTTAACTATGGGAAAGATACCTGTAATTTATTATTATTTATGTGTATGAATGTAGGTTGTCTGCATGTATTTATTTGTCTGCATGTATGAATTTATTTGTCTGCATGTAGGTTGGTGCACCCGTGTCATGCAATGCCTTGGAGGTCAGAAGAGGGCATCGGATTCCCTTGGAACTGGAGTTAAAGACGGTTCTTAGCCGCCATGTGGGTGCTGGGGATTGAACCCGGGTCCTCTGCAAGAGCAGTTGGTGCTCTTAACCGCTGAGCCATCTCTCCAACCCTGATACCTATAATTTTAAGGAATATTAAAGATGGGCATGCTGGTGCATGCCTTTTATTCCAGCACTCATGAGGCAGAAGCAGGTGAATCTTTGTGAGGTTGAGGCCAGCCTTGTCTACTTAGCCAGTTCCAGGCCAGCTGGACTACAGGGAAATCCTGTCTCAAAAAGAAGAAAGAAGCTGGATGTGGTGGCGTATGCCTTTAATCCTAGCATTTGGGAGGCAGGGGGAGGTGGCTCTCTGTGAGTTCAAGGCCAGCCTGGTGTACAGAGTAAGTTCCAGGACAGCCAGAGCTACAAGGAGACCTGTCTCAAAAAACAGACAAAACAAAAACAAAAAAAAATATTGGTCAGGAGTTGGAGTGATGGCTCAGCAGTTAAGAACATTTGATATTCTTTCAGAGGACCCAGGTTTCAGTCCCAGCACCACCCATGTGGCAGTTGACAATCATTCCTAACTCCAGTTCCAGGGGATTTGACACCCTTTTCTGGCCTCGTCAAGCATTACACACATGTGGTATACTTACATATGTACAGGCAAAATGAGTGTTTTGCCTGTCTGTATGTAAGCGTACCCATGCATATAGTACCCATGGAGGCCAGAAGAGGGCATTAGATCCCCTGGAACTAGAGTTATATGTGGTTGTTAGCTGCTATTTAGGTGCTAGGAACTGAACCTGGGTCCTTTGAAAGAGCAACCAGTGCTTTTAACTGCTGAGTAATCTCTCTAGCCCCTTTCCTTTCCTTTCCTTTCCTTTCCTTTCCTTTCCTTTCCTTTCCTTTCCTTTCCTTTCCTTTCCTTTCCTTTCCTTTCCTTTCCTTTCCTTTCCTTTCCTTTCCTTTCCTTTCCTTTCCTTTCCTTTCCTTTCCTTTCCTTTCCTTTCCTTTCCTTTCCTTTCCTTTCCTTTCCTTTCCTTTCCTTTCCTTTCCTTTCCTTTCCTTTCCTTTCCTTTCCTTTCCTTTCCTTTCCTTTCCTTTCCTTTCCTTTCCTTTCCTTTCCTTTCCTTTCCTTTCCTTTCCTTTCCTTTCCTTTCCTTTCCTTTCCTTTCCTTTCCTTTCCTTTCCTTTCCTTTCCTTTCCTTTCCTTTCCTTTCCTTTCCTTTCCTTTCCTTTCCTTTCCTTTCCTTTCCTTTCCTTTCCTTTCCTTTCCTTTCCTTTCCTTTCCTTTCCTTTCCTTTCCTTTCCTTTCCTTTCCTTTCCTTTCCTTTCCTTTCCTTTCCTTTCCTTTCCTTTCCTTTCCTTTCCTTTCCTTTCCTTTCCTTTCCTTTCCTTTCCTTTCCTTTCCTTTCCTTTCCTTTCCTTTCCTTTCCTTTCCTTTCCTTTCCTTTCCTTTCCTTTCCTTTCCTTTCCTTTCCTTTCCTTTCCTTTCCTTTCCTTTCCTTTCCTTTCCTTTCCTTTCCTTTCCTTTCCTTTCCTTTCCTTTCCTTTCCTTTCCTTTCCTTTCCTTTCCTTTCCTTTCCTTTCCTTTCCTTTCCTTTCCTTTCCTTTCCTTTCCTTTCCTTTCCTTTCCTTTCCTTTCCTTTCCTTTCCTTTCCTTTCCTTTCCTTTCCTTTCCTTTCCTTTCCTTTCCTTTCCTTTCCTTTCCTTTCCTTTCCTTTCCTTTCCTTTCCTTTCCTTTCCTTTCCTTTCCTTTCCTTTCCTTTCCTTTCCTTTCCTTTCCTTTCCTTTCCTTTCCTTTCCTTTCCTTTCCTTTCCTTTCCTTTCCTTTCCTTTCCTTTCCTTTCCTTTCCTTTCCTTTCCTTTCCTTTCCTTTCCTTTCCTTTCCTTTCCTTTCCTTTCCTTTCCTTTCCTTTCCTTTCCTTTCCTTTCCTTTCCTTTCCTTTCCTTTCCTTTCCTTTCCTTTCCTTTCCTTTCCTTTCCTTTCCTTTCCTTTCCTTTCCTTTCCTTTCCTTTCCTTTCCTTTCCTTTCCTTTCCTTTCCTTTCCTTTCCTTTCCTTTCCTTTCCTTTCCTTTCCTTTCCTTTCCTTTCCTTTCCTTTCCTTTCCTTTCCTTTCCTTTCCTTTCCTTTCCTTTCCTTTCCTTTCCTTTCCTTTCCTTTCCTTTCCTTTCCTTTCCTTTCCTTTCCTTTCCTTTCCTTTCCTTTCCTTTCCTTTCCTTTCCTTTCCTTTCCTTTCCTTTCCTTTCCTTTCCTTTCCTTTCCTTTCCTTTCCTTTCCTTTCCTTTCCTTTCCTTTCCTTTCCTTTCCTTTCCTTTCCTTTCCTTTCCTTTCCTTTCCTTTCCTTTCCTTTCCTTTCCTTTCCTTTCCTTTCCTTTCCTTTCCTTTCCTTTCCTTTCCTTTCCTTTCCTTTCCTTTCCTTTCCTTTCCTTTCCTTTCCTTTCCTTTCCTTTCCTTTCCTTTCCTTTCCTTTCCTTTCCTTTCCTTTCCTTTCCTTTCCTTTCCTTTCCTTTCCTTTCCTTTCCTTTCCTTTCCTTTCCTTTCCTTTCCTTTCCTTTCCTTTCCTTTCCTTTCCTTTCCTTTCCTTTCCTTTCCTTTCCTTTCCTTTCCTTTCCTTTCCTTTCCTTTCCTTTCCTTTCCTTTCCTTTCCTTTCCTTTCCTTTCCTTTCCTTTCCTTTCCTTTCCTTTCCTTTCCTTTCCTTTCCTTTCCTTTCCTTTCCTTTCCTTTCCTTTCCTTTCCTTTCCTTTCCTTTCCTTTCCTTTCCTTTCCTTTCCTTTCCTTTCCTTTCCTTTCCTTTCCTTTCCTTTCCTTTCCTTTCCTTTCCTTTCCTTTCCTTTCCTTTCCTTTCCTNGTCCTGGAATTCACTTTGTGAACCAGGCTGCCCTTGAACTTCACAAAAAGAATTCCTTCCTGGCCTCTGCTTCCCAAGTGCTAAGTATTAAAGGGGCATGTGCCACCATGCCCAGCCACCTTCAAGTCTTATAGTGGACTACTTTATAAGTGTATATAAAATGGCTCAGAGAGGTGTGTTCTGGTCATGCATATATATCTCAAGGGACTGAGCCAATTCATTCAAAGCCAGATCCTTTCTACTTTCTACTTGATACTGACAATAGAAACCTGGGCTTTAAGCATGCCTAATTCGCTCTCTATGCTGAACACATTCCGGCGAATATTACGGCACGACCGTGAGATATTCCTTGCATATCTTTGCGTTCTGTGGCCCTGGCATTGCAGGGGCACCCAATGGAGGCCTGAAACAGTGCGGCATTTGGATATCCCCGGAACTGTAGTTACAGGCATTTGTTGAGCCACCTGACATGGGTGCTGGTATCTGAACTCGGTTCTTCTGGAAGAAAAGAACAGTACTGTCTCTTAACCCCTGAGCAGTGAGCATCTCCGCAAGTCCCCTATTTATTATGCGCTCATTTTGGCTTTTGGCTTTTTGAGAAAACGATAGTCCTCTTAATAGCCCAGACTGGCCTTGACTTGACATACGGTTGACTTGTACATAGTTGTATGTCTGATCCTTGAACTCCTGATAACTCCTGACTTGCATACCAGAAGTACTGGGATTCCAGATGAGTACCACCACTTCTGCCATGATGAGACATATTTCTTGAAGCCTTATTCTAGGTGGTTAAATCGCAATTGTTGTTTTTTTTTTTTAACAAGTGATCATAGTCTCTGTTGAAGTCTTCAGCTCCCTTAGAAGTAAATAGAACCGGGCTGGAAAGATAGCCCGCCTAGCGGTTAAGAGCCACCAACTGCTCTTGTGCAGAGGACCTGGGTTCGATCCCAGCACCCACATTGGCGGCTGAGAACCGTCTTAACTCCAATCAGGAGAACATCCAGTTCCAGGGGAATCCAAGACCCTCTTCGACCTCCGCGCCATTGCACACGACATCCGACACCCTCTTCTACCTCCGTGGCATAATTCATGACAACGGTGGTGCACAACCTACATGCAACCAGTACATTCATTACACATACAAAAATAAATTAAAATTTAAAAAATAATTAATTAATAAAAAAATAGAACTTCTTGGAAGAGACAGTGGGAGAGGAAACTGCCTCTCTTTTCTCCAGTTTGAGATTAAATTTCCTTATTTTTTATTATTTATTTATAATTTTGTGATGAATGGGGGTTTCCTGTAGCTCTGGCTCTCCTGGAAACTTTACTATTGTAGACCAGACTGGCTTGAACTCATGGAGACCTGCCTGCCTCTGCCCTCCCAAATGCTAGGATTGAAAGCATGCACCATGGCCCAGCACTTGTAGTCTTTAAGAAGAGTGGATAAGCTGGCTATAGGAGACCCTGGTCTCAAAAAGACCAAAAAAAAAAAAAAAAAAAAAGATAGGAGTGATGAGCCAGTTTGAGTGGTCCAGACCTAGTCCCAGCAAAGGCAAGCCATTCTCTAAGATTTTTGAGGCCAGTCAGAGATACATGAGATGCTGTCTCAAGGAAAGAGAGAGAAAGACAAATAGACAAAACATTGGTTTAGCTGGCACGGTGAGTGACTTCAAGACCAGAATTTAGCAAGAGTCTTACATCATTTGGTAAGTAGTAGTGCTCCTACCCTAAACACATATTAGAAGTGAGTACTTCCTGTGTTCCTGAGTATCATTCTTGAAGGTTCAAGGGTTTAAATTTCACCAGATTGTTGTGTATTTAAAGTTCGGTTGTTGAAGGTGGCTGGAGATTGTGGCTGCTGCAGCAGTTAAGAGCATTGGCTCCTGGGGCTGGAGAGACGGATGGAACTAGCCGGTCGTGTTTTTTTTTTAAGAGCGCCGACCGCTCCTTACAGAGGACCCGGTTGATCCCCAGCACCCACATGGCGGGCCAAGAAAAGCTGTCTGAAAACCCAATTCCAGGGAACTCCAGCCTCCAGGGGAATCCGAGACCCTCTTTTCTGACCCTCGTGGCATTGCACACACACACACAATCAGGCAAACCTACATGTAGGCAGTAAATTCATACACATTACAGAAATTAAATTAAAATTATAAAAAAAAAAAAAAAAAAGCATTGGCTGCTTTTGCAGAGGTCCTGGGTTTTTGATTCCTAGCACCCACGTTGTGGCTGAGAACCGTCTTTTGCTCTATTTCCAGGGAAATCTGATGTCCTGCTTCTTAGCCATCCCCAGCTCTTGTATGCATGATACCACTTGCATTGCATGGCAGACCAAAAAACTATATACCACATAAAACAAATAGATATAAATAGAATAAATTTTAAAGTTGATTGAGGTATAACTGGTCTGATCTGCCAAGTGCTGTGTAATTGGCTCTGGTGTTTTTCCAAAACCATTTACTGCATTGTGCTTGTTTATATCATATTTAAATTGTCAGTAGCCTTTTTGCCCACTACTAGTCTGAAATTTTATCCTGAGATATATGGGCTCAGAAATCAAAATGAGATTGCTTCAGAGAAAAAGAATAAACTGAGCTTCAGTCTTTGTGTTATGTATCTTAATTTTTCATGGGATAAATGTTTTGTCAGATAACTAGCATTGTCTAACATATGCTCCCATTTTACAACCCCAGAAGAAGAAAGACACCAGAAGATTGAAAATGAAAACGAAAGAAATCTGTACTACAGACAATAAGTCCAGCTTGCCAGAAAATTAATAGACTGTTCTAGACAAAGATTACTAGGGAAGCAGACTTGGTGCAAAACTCTAGAAGATAATGCGAAGAAGGAAAATCCATCGGGGCACATGGACATAACGGAAAGATCCTGACGAATAAAGCTCGGGGCAGTAACAAGTCCTTTCTAGCAGCAGCTAATGGTGAGTAGACAGACCTTGTCACTTTGCTTGCTTGCTTGCCTTATGTTATTTATTTGTTTATTATATATCTATTTTAATTAATTTATTTAGTTCTGTATGTATGTTTTGTAAAACAGGGTCTACCTCCTCCAGCCGTTAGCTAGCTCATACACATATAGCGGCAGGTTGGCCTTGAACTCATGAACCTATTCCTTAGCCTTCAGATTATTGGAACTGTGAGGGGCATGCCTCCTTATCTAGCTCATCCTTCTCATTCTGTTCCTTCCAATAAGTTTTATTCATTTCAGCCAGTTTACTCTCCTCTCCCCCTTTTTCCTCTATAAGCCAAATGGACAAATTTGTGTATTAACAGCTCTGTCTAGTACAGCTTTATTTTTAGAGGACAAAGAGTTTTCCCACCAAAAGCAGTATATATGATATGAAGTTGGGGTTTTTGTTTTATTTTTGGGTTGCATGCTAGAGATTTCACCCAAGGGCCTTGAACAATCTAGGTAAGTAATATTAAAAAAAACAAAAAAACAACCTTGTTTTTTTTTTTTTTTTTTTTTTTTTTTTTTTTTAATTTCATTTTTATTTATGTGATGAATGTTAGGTTGTCTGCATGTATTTATTTGTCTGCATGTATGAATTTATTTGTCTGCATGATAGGTTGGTGCACCCGTGCATGCAATGCCGGAGGTCAGAAGACATTCGGATTCCCTTGGAACTGGGAAGGTTAAAGACGGTTCTTTAGCCGCCATGTGGTGGCTGGGGATTGAACCCGGCCTCGATGCAAGAGCAGTGGTGCTCTTAACCGCTTGAGCCCATCTCTCCACCCTGATACCGTATAATTTAAGGAATATTAAGATGGGCATGCTGGTGCATGCCTTTTATTTCCAGCACTCAATGAGGCCAGAAGCAGTTGATATCTTTGTGAGGTTGAGCGCCAGCCCTTGGTCTAACCTTACCCAGTTCCCAGGCCAGCAGAGATACATGGGGACTCTGTCTCCAAAAAGAAGAAAGAAAAAGCCTGAATGTGGTGGCGTATGCCTTTTAATCCTAGCATTGGAGGCAGAAGCAGGCAGAAACAGGCAGATCTCTTGTGAGTTCAAGGCCAGCCTGGTGTACAGAGTAAGTTCAATACAGCCTGAGCTAGCTAAGGAGACCTGTCTTCAAAAAACAAACAAAACAAAAAAACAAAAAAAAAATATTGTCAGGAGTTGGAGTATGGCTCAGCAGTTCAAGAACATTTGATAATTCTTTTCAGAGGACCCAGGTTTCCAGTCCCAGCACCCACCCATTGGCAGTTGTGACAATGCATTGCCTAAACTCCAGTTCCAGGGGATTTTATGACACCCTTTTCTGCCTCGTCAAGCATTAACCACACATGTGGTATACTTACATATGTACAGGCAAAAAAGGAGTGCTTTTGCCTGTCTGATGTAAAGCGTTACCCATGTCATACAATGACCATTGAGGCCAGAAGAGGGCATTAGGATTCCCCTGGAAACTAAGAGTTTATTGGTTGTTAGCTGCCTATTTAGGTTGCTAGGGAACTGAACCTGGGTCCCTTTAAAGAGAACCAGTGCTTTTTAAAACTCTGAGTAATCTCTCTAAGCCCCTTTCCTTTCCTTTCCTTCCTTCCTTTCCTAATTCCTTTTTTCCTTTTTCTTCCTTTCCTTTCCTTCCTTTCCTTTTCCTTTCCTTTTCTTTCCTTTTTCCGTTGCTTTTTCCTTTTCCTTTTCTTTTTCCCTTTCCTTTCCTTTCCTTCAATTTTATTTATTTATTTATTATTATTTATTTTTTATTATTTTGGTGGTTTTTGAGACGGTCTCCCTATACCTCCAGCTGGCCTGCAACTCTGTAGACCAGGCTAGCCTTGAACTCAGAGATCTGCCTGCCTCTACCTCCCAAGTGCTAGGATTAAAGGTGTGCACCACCATGCCTGGCTTAAAAACGCTTCTTTTAGTCACTGTGTGGGTGCTGGGAATCAAACCTCAGTCCTCTGCAAAAGCAGTGGTCACTCTTAACTGCTGAGCCATTTCTCCAGCCCCGTTTATTTATTTATTTATTTATTTATTTATTTAGTTAGTTAGTTAGTTAGGTTTTGTTTTGTTTTTTTGTTTTTGTATTTTTGAGACAGGATCTCCCTTTAGTTCCCAGCTTGCCTGGAGCTTGCCTGTGTAGACCAGGCTGGCATAAACTCACAGATGATGCTCCGCCTCTGCTTCTGTCTCCGAAGTGCTGGGACTAAAGGGTGCACCACCTCGCCTGGTTTAAAGTATGGTTCTTAGCCACCATTGTGGGTGCTGGGAATTGAACCCGGGTCCTCTGCAAGAGCAGTCAGTGCTCTTAACCGCTGAGCCATCTCTCCAGCCCCTATGTAGTTTTTTTGAGACAGGTCTACCTGTAGCTTCAGCTGGCCTGGAATTCGCTATGTAGATCAGGCTTGCCTTGAACTCCCAGAGATCTGCCTGTCTACACCTCCCTAGTACTGGATTGAATGGTGGCATGCACTACCATGCCTGGGTCCTTTTATTATATATATATAATAAAAAATATCTTCAATTTAATTAAAATTAAGAAACAAATTTGAGACCAGGGTCTCCCTGTAGCCCCAGGCTGTCCTGGAACACGCTCTGTAGATCAGACTGCTTGAACCTCACAAAGATCCACCTGCCTCTGCCTCCCCAAGTGCTAGGATTTAAAGGTGTGCGCCACCAGCCCAGCTATTATGTATTTTTAAAAATTTTTTAATTTTATTTACTTATTTTCTATGTGTATGAATGTACTGTCTGAATGCAGGGTTTGGTGCACCCGTGTCGTGCCAATGCTGTGGAGGTCAGAACGAGGAGGTCCGGATTCCCCTGGAACGGAGAAGAGTTCCAGTTCTCCTTGAATTGGAGTTACAGACTGTCTCAGCTGCCATGTGGTGTGGAATACAAACCAGCGTCTTCTGCAGAGCAGTCAGTGCTTCTAACCGCTTAGCCATCTCTCCATCCCTATATATATTTCTTAAGGAAGTTTATACTGAAAAAAAAAAAAAGAAAAAAACTATGTCTTACTGAACATTCCAGGAAGGCCTGAAACTTTTGATCTTTCTGTCTCTGCCTTCTGAGTTGCTGGGATTACAGGTATGCATCATTGTGCTCTGCCATTGCCACCTCTCTTTAGAGAACTGTCTTAGCAGTAGGCACATGGCGGGCTGAGAGATGGCCTAGCGTTTAAGAGCACCGACCGCTCTTACAGAGGACCCGGGTTCATCCCCAGCACCGCACATGGCGGCCGGGAGAACTGTCCAATTCCCAGGAGAACTCCAGTTTCCAGGGGAATCCCGACGCCCTCTTTCTGACCTCCAGCGGCATTTGCACGACACGGGTACACAAACCTGCATGCAGAAGTACATTCATACACATGCAGAAATAAATAAAATTTAAAAAAAAATTAAAAAAAAAAAAAAAAAAGAACATGCACGGCACCTTACATTCAAGTGCACGCATATCTTCAAATACACATAATTAAAAAACATCTATAAAGCCGGCGATGGTGGCGCACGCCTTTAATCGTAGCACTCAGGAAGCAGAGGCAGGCGGATCTTTTGAGTTTCAAGCCCATCCTGGTCTACAGAGAGAGTTTCAGGACCAGGCTGGGGCTACAGGAATAACCCTGTCTCAAAAAAAAAGGACAAAAAAAAAAAATCTTAAAAAAGAAAGTTGAGGCTGGGTGTTGGGTGCAACACCTTTAATGCTAGCATTTGCGGACAGGCAGAGGCAGGGCAGATCTCTTGTAGTTACAGGCCAGCCTGTATTACAGAGTGAGTTCCAGGCCAGCTGGGCTACAGGAGACCAATTGACCTGTCTCAAAAGAAAGACAAAAAAAAAAAAAAAAAAAAAAAAAAAGTTGAGTCTGGGCCTTTAATCCAGCACTTGGGAGGCAGAGGCAGGGGGATCTCTTGTGAGTCTAAAAGCCAGCCTAGGACTAATGCAGTTCTAGGCCCAGCTAGGACTAAGGGTAAAGAAACCCTTTCAAAAAAAAACTAAAAAAAAAACAAAAAAAAGCAGGCCAGGCATGGTGGCCCACGCCTTTAATCTCAGCCCTTGAGAGGCAGAGGCAGGAGGATTTCTGAGTTCAAGGCCAGCCTAATCTACAGAGCAAGTTCCGGGCCAGCTGGGGCTACAAGGAGACCTTGTCTCAAAAAGACTTAAAAGAAAAAAAAAGTTAATCTTATAGCTAGCACATATTTTCCAAAAGTGAAAGTACTGTAAAGTAGTCGTGTTCTGTAAACATTTGCCTCTTCCTCACCTCCCTTCCCTCCCCCTTCCCTCCCTTCCTCCCTCCCTCCCTTCTTCCCTCATATTTATTTTTATTTATTTATTTATTTATTTATTTATTTATTTATTTATTTATTTATTTGAGGCAGGGTCTCTTTGTACCTTCTAGCTGTCCTGGAACTTGATCTGTAGAGCAGGCTGGCCTTGAACTCAAAGAGATCCATGTGCACCACCATGCCTGACTCCCCTTTCTTTTTTGAGACAGGCTCTCATGTGTAGTTCTGGCTAGCCTAGATCTCACTCATAGTGTAGGCTGGCTTTGAACTTGCTACAATTTATTATTTATTTTTATTTATATGTATGAGTTTTTTGCCTGCATGTTTATTTGTGCACTATATCCATACCAGATTTCATGGAGGCCAGAAAAGATGTTTGAACTGGAATTACAGCAGTTGCAGGCCACCATGTGGGTTCTGGGAACTATACCTAGGTGGTCTGCAAGAGCAGCTGTAGGAAGCTTTCTTTCTTTGTAACAAGCAGGTACCATGCTGCCCTGCTAAGGGAAGGGGAACACAGTACCCGCCTTCGGCCACTGTAGGAAACTGGCCTCTCAACAGAGACCAGCCGGCTACTTCCGTTGCCCGGCTTGAGAGGTCCTTCCAACTCAGGCCCATAGTTTGGGACGAGATACGTTTTCCCACTCTTGGCTGTGATTTCCCACCTGCCCAGAGACTGCTGGCCCCTGGACAGGAATTTCAGGCTGATGGCTGATGGCCTGTCTTCAGCCTATGTCCACTCACAATTCATTTCACCACACCAGCTATCCAGGTTGGTGGTCCCAGAACCTCTTTCCAACCCACTGGCCACCTGAACGAAATGCAGGCTTGCTTTGGCCTGTATGCATGCAAAAAATACCCACGGCGGGGGCTGGAGAGATGGCCTAGCGGTTAAGAGCGCTGACCGCTCTTGCAGAGGAGCCAGGTTCGATCCCCAGCACCCACATGGCGGCCGAGAGCCGTCTGAAACTCCAATTCCAGGAGAACTCCAGTTGCAGGGGAATCCGAGACCCTCTTCTGACCTCTGCGGCATTGCACGACATGGGTGCACAAACTTGCATGTAGACAGTACATTCATACACAAACAGAAATAAATAAAAATTAAAAAAAAAAAATACCCACGGCTAGGAATTCTGTAATGATGGTAATGGAGAATTCGATTTATTGCCTGCTACAGCCTGCTTTTTTTTAATTTAATTTTATTTTATTTATTTTCGTATGCGTATGAATGTACTGTCTGCGTGTAGGTTTGTGCACCTGTGTTGTGCAATGCGGCGGAGGTCAGAAAAGGGTGTCGGATTCCCCCCTGGTACTGGAGTTAAAGACGGTTCTCAGCCACCATGTGGGTGCTGGGGATCGAACCCAGGTCCTCTGCAAGAGCAGTTGGCGCTCTTAACCGCTAGGCCATCTCTCCAGCCACTACAGTCTGCTTTTATAAGCTAACTGATGTCAGCTCCCAGAACCAATCACAGGCCCCTAGAACTAGCCCCCAACTCAAAGTGGATCTTCCTACAAGCAGGAAATGCTCTTAATCTTTGACCCATCTCTTTGCCCCTTGAAAGAGTTTAAAATGTTACTTGTATTTACATGTATGCACATATGTTTGTGTGTCTGTATGTGGCACATGTGTGTGGGTATCTCCTAGAAGCCAGAAGAGTGCAGCAGATTCCCTGGAACTGGAGTTGTAGATGGTTGTGAGCCACCTGATATGGATGTTAGGACTAGAACTTGGGCTCTCTCCAAAAGCAGTAACCACTCTTAACTGCTGAGCCATCTCTCTACCCCTGCCTTGTTTTTTGAGACAGTGTCTCTCTCTCACCCTGGTGCTTACTGATTCACTAGGCTACCTGGCCAGTGAGCTTCTGAGATCCCCCTGTACCACCCCCTCACCCCCAAAGTGAGCATGGTTCTCAGCTTTTACTTAGGAGCTGGTGATCCAAATGCAGGGTTCTCATGCTTGTGCAGCAGGCACTTACTGACTGAGCCATCTTTCCACCTCTATAATTTTCATTCTTAGAGTTGTGAAGATTTTTAAATAGTTAACATTAAAATTCTTAAATGTTACCTAGTAATATTTCATTGTATATGGGGGGGAAAAGTCTTAATTTGTTTTTCATTACAGAAGAAATTTTGGAATCTCTGAGAGTCAAAAGGGGGGAAGACATTGACTGTGATAAAAGCCCAGAAGAAATAGAAAAAGACAAGAGCGAGATCGAGAGTAACAGCTCTAAAGATGCTGAGAAAAGCAGAGAGGATCTGGAAGAGCAGTCCCTTGACAAGGACAGTGACGACAAAGCATCAGATGACGACCCTGGGCAAGGAAGACCTGAGGGTAAAAGAATTATTACTTGGTTAAAAAGAAATCTTTTTTTTTAATGCTACTTATGCAACCTCTAATTTCACTTGCAAAATGAAAATGGAAATGTGTGCTGCAAGCAGGTTTTTATTTTTAAAGATATTTAAGAGACCCCCCCCATAACATGCATAAGCATTGTAATGAGTTTTATGTATTGATGGATTTGCAATGTTATTCTTATATTCTCTAAGAAGTTGGTGTTCCCTATGACATTTCTTGATGCACATTTTCTATTTTTATACCAAAATCAGCTTTTTTTATGTTATAAAATTTTTTTTAATTAATGACTTAAATATTAACATCTTTGGATAACCCATTGCACAGCTGCCCCAGAATCTAATTGCTTTAAAATGACCGTCCAAGAGAAGTAGGTTTTTTTTTTTTTGGTGATGATCATTTTTTAGTATTTAAATGTGGCCATTTGTCCAAAAGGAATTTTTAAAAATATCTTTAAAGTTTTGTTGTGCATTTTGCTGTAGAGCCAACAGAAGTTGGGGATAAAGGTAACTCTGTGCCAGCCAGTCTTGGTGACAACACAACAAATGCTTCCGAAGAGACTAGTCCCTGTGAAGGGAGGAGCCCCGAGGGGTGTCTCTCAGAAACCCATGATAGCAGCAACATGGCAGAGAAGAAGGTGGCATCCGAGCTCCCTCAGGATGTGCCAGGTACAGAGGGCAGTGTATCAGTGCCTCTGTAATGGGGGGACCCTTCCCTTTGCAGTAAAAGCTGCATGTCACCTAGAACTTGAAAGTATGTGTTCATTCATGCTGCTTGCTGACAGTGCCATCCTGATTGCTCAATTGTCACCTAACATTGGAAGTTTGGCAAATGTTCTGATAGTTAGTGCTTGAAATTCATCTTAGTCCTCATGCTTTTGTTTCATAGATTGGTTTGTACATTGGTCACCAGACTCTTCCGGCAAAAGTTTGTTTGAATTACAGTGATGGCTGGCTCCATGTTGAGTGACACGGCCCTTTTGGCTCTGTATATACTAACACATTAATCTTATGTTTGCATGTGCTCAAGTAGTTTTCATTTTTACATCATAACATTATTAGAGAATCCATCATCACAAAACATTTTTGCAAGATTCATTGCTACATTAACCAGTAATTCCAGTCTTAATCCTTTTAACATCGAAATTTTACTTGGAGTAAGTTACATTATACTAAGAATGTGATTATGATCTTTTGCTTTTCTAAAAATATAAAAGGTATTTTTTCATTTACATGAGTAAAAGCAGGGAATAAACATCGGTAATCTCACTAAAAACTGAGTTATAGTTGGAGGAAATTCTTAAGGATCCTTTTCTAGGTATATAAAAATATTGCCTGTTTTCAAACTTTTGAGTACTTTGAATGCTGCATCTTCTGCTGGGCTATGAATCAGATGTGTCCAGGTCCTCTAGTTCAGAAGATGTGCATTCCAGGTCTACTTCTGCCATTAAATTCATGTCATTCACCCTTTAAGGCATTCAGGTTCTTCATTTATAATGTGAAGGATTTTTGGCATCCAGCAGTTCTTCTTGACCACTTGTCTTCAGTATTGCTGAAAACCCCTGTGTAAGCTTAGGCTGTGTGTAGGCAGGGCAGTTCATTAGGCTCCAGGGGAAGCCCAGATGTCAGCAGAATGTCATGGTTTACAGGAGTGTTCTTGTTAAAATGAAGGGAATCTAGCCGGGCGTGGTGGTGCATGCCTTTAATCCTAGCACTTGGGAGGCAGAGGCAGGTGGATCTTTGTGAGTTCAAGGCCAGCCTGGTCTACAGAGTGAGTTCCAGGACAGCTGGGGCTATAGGGAGACCCTGTCTTGAAAAGACAAGAAAATAAAAATAAAAAATAAAATGTAGGGAATCCGGAAACTGCACTCCAATGAAACAAAGAGATTTGGCTGTGTGGGGGGATGTACACCTATAATCTCAGTATTGGTGAGGCAGAGGCAGGATTGGTGGAAATTTAAGGCCAGACTGGTCTACATAGCGAACTTCAGGGGAGTCAGGGGTATAAATGAGACTGTCTTAGAAAACAAACAAAAGGGAAAGGAAGAAATTCATTTAGCTTAGAAAGCTGGAGGGTTGACAGAAATCTAATTGTCCTCAAATATTTGAATGGGTGAATTGGAGAGACACGAGAAATTAAACTTGTTGAGCTATTTAAGCACACGAGTAGAAAGTAGAGTGGAGTATTTTGATTGACTATTTATGGCTTTCTTAATATTATAAAATAGAGTTGTTGAGAAATAGAATAGAAACACCCAGCAAATACCTGTGAGTGAGGCAGGTAATACTTCAGTGAGAGTGGCTTATCAAAGGAAATGGAGAAACTCAGATCTATAATTTGATTCTGCAGCTCACAGTTCAATTATAGGTTTTGGGTAGCTTAAAAAATTACCTTATTCTCAGCCGGGTGTGGTGGCACACAGTAATCCAAATGAAAATAAGGTAATCCAAATAAAAAAAGTATTACTAAAACTATAATTGTGATTCCAACAAACATGGGAGTTTTTTTTTCCCACATTATTTCAGCAGTAATATCTCCCTACTTTCCAAAACTTTTAACCCTGAAGCCAGGAGTGTTGGCGTGCACCTTTAATCCCAGCACTCAAGAGGCAGAGGCAGGTGAATCTCTGTGAGTTCACAGCCAGCCTTGTCTACTTAGTGAGTTCTAGGACAGCTGGGGCTCCAAAAGACAAAAAGACAGAAAACAAAAACAAAAACAAAAACCATGCTGTATGTAGTGACACAGGCCTTTAATCCCAGCACTGGGGAGGCAGAGGCAGGCAGATCTCTGTGAGTTCAAGGCCAACCTGGTCTACAGAGTGAGTTCTAGGCCAGCTTGAGTGTCAGGAGGATCCTGTCTCAAAAAAACCCAAACAAACAACAAAAAAAACCCCAACAACAACAAAAACTAGACCCCAACTTTTAACCCTGAATACATGAAAATGAGAATAAGGTAATTTTTAAAAATTTATTTACTTATTTTTTGGTCTTTTTGAGACAGAGTCTCCTTTTAGTCCCAGCTGGCCTGGAGCTCACTCTGTAGACCAGGCTGGTTTTGAACTCACAGAGATTCTCCTGCCTCTGCCTCCCAAGTGCTAGTTAAAGGCATGCACCACCAGGCCCAGCCCAGTTTTAGTAATATTTTAAAGTAGTATTTCCCTTTTCAATCAATCAATACTTAGTATAAATGTCAGATGTACTGTTGGTTTCAGATATGATGTAATTATCCTTAAACCCAAACCTAGTTGAGTAATGACTATCGCTAGATTTTATTCTGTATTGTTTCTAGATTTTTTTCTTTTTGGTCTTTTCGAGACAGGGTCTCCTTGTAGCCCCAGCTGTCCTGGAACTCGCTCTGTAGACCAGGCTGGCCTTGAACTCACAAAGATCCGCCTGCCTCTGCCTCCCAAGTGCTAGGATTAAAGGCGTGCGCCACCACACCCGGCCATGTTTCTAGATTTTTAAAAACATTTTCTGTTTGTGTCTGTGTGTTTCTTTCTCTGTGTGTGTATATGCCATTGTCTGCTAGCATGTATGTATGCAGGTATGCATGCCCATGCATTGCAAATGTGGAGGTCAAAAGACTACTTGGAGGAGTCAGTTCTGTCCCTCCATCACCTGAGTCACAGGAGTGAAACTCAGTCAGGCTTGGCAGCATGTGCTGTTACTTGAACCATCTCAGCCTGGATGTGGTGTTTCATCAAGTAGAAGTCTCCTGCTTTAATAGTGTAGTGAGAACACATCCATGACCAAAGTAACGTGTGAGCCCTTCATGACCACATGGTGTGGGGCAACAGACAGACCTAACGGTATTGTTCTGCCTTCAAGGAAGATGCTCTGCTGCCTCCTGCTTCTTTAGTTTTCTAGGCTTTTATTTATCAAACATATACTTAATTGTGTTACTGCTCTGTGCCTTAGGAGAGAACTTTGTGCTTTGTAGTATGCCTGAAACAATTCCGGTCCTCACTGTGGACCCTCCTGTGATTAGTGGATGATGTGTTGGTGGGAAATCTGGGGTCAAAGAATTACTTAAAGGCAGATTAAAGATAGTAGCCATGGTAGGAAACATCTCACTTGGTTTTCTTTCCTAAACTTGCAGAATGTGTTTAGACATCTACTTTATTGATAAAAGCCTTTGGATATAGATTGCGAAGTGTTTTGGGTGAAATGGTATTTTTGGAAATTTTTTTTTTTTAAATAAAGTGCACAGGTATTAAGTGATGGATGTTTACAACATGATGTTCAACAACCAGTATACTTACCTGCCAAAGATAGTAACTAACTGTTCTGGTTTCCAAACACTACCAGTTGATTTTACTTTAAAAAGAACATGATCATGATGATGATGATGGTGATGATGATAAAAAAGAATGTGATGATGGGCTGGAGAGATGGCCTAGCGGTTAAGAGCGCCGACTGCTCTTACAGAGGACCCGGGTTCGATCCCCAGCACTCATGGCGGCCGAGAACCGTCTGAATGCATGATCTGGGATGGGGTGGGGGGGGAGGGAAAGGGAAATAAGCCTGAACTGAATTGGAAAAAATGTATGAAATGCACAAAGCATCAATAAAAATTCATTTAAAAAAAAAAAAAAAACA
>VZQC01006697.1:1734253-1756790 GCA_009823505.1 Rhizomys pruinosus
TTTTTTTTTTTTTTGGTCCACTACCCCTGCCCAGCTTAAGGTAAATATTGTGGTGACTGTGAATGTGGATTGTTTTCGTCACTTGCTGGCAGTGCCATCAGTAGCTGCATCTCACAATTTATTTTTTGTTGTCATGTTACCTTTGTCATTTATTTTTGGGAGGTGCTTAAGATGGGACCTGGGACCTCTTGAATAAGAACCAAGCACTGTGTCACTGAGTTGTATTCCCAGCCCTTGTTTGACATTGATAAATAGCTCATGTATGCTCGATGAACATATATATTATCTGTTCAATTAATATATTCATACTGGTTGTTGAGTACAGTATAAAACAATTATTTTTTTTAAATGGGGGCATTTTAGGGACAGGTCCTCACTTTGTAGCCCTGGCTAGCCTGGAATGAGCTATGTAGACCAGGTGGCCTTGAATTCACAGAGATCTGCCCAACTTTGCCTCTTGAGTGCTGGGATTAAAGATGTTCACCACCATGCCCAGCTAATTCAAAAGTTTTAATCTTACTGTTCCAATCTATGTTCCTTGCCTGCCTCCCCCCTTCCCCCAGATATTTAAAATTATTTTTTACCTGTTCACTATAAAAGTGCCTTTTTTCCCCTCTTATTTGTTTTATGGTGCTGGAAGTGGAGCCCAGGGCTTTATACGCTGAATGACTGATTTACCACTGAGCCAGCCCTCAGCCCCTCTCTTTATTTTTTCAGTTCATTATGTTCAAGGCTGTTTTACCAACTGCATCTCAATTTTTATACATTTTGTTTTTGTTTTTTGGTATTTTTGAGACAAGGTCTCCCTTTTAGTCCCAGCTGGCCTGGAGCTTGCTCTGTAGACCAGGCTGGCCTTGAACTCACAGATCCACCTTTTTCTGCTTCCCGAGTGCTGGGATTAAAGGTGTGTGCCACCATGCCTGGCCCAATTTTTATGCTTTTTGAGTTAAATGTTTTATTTATATTTTTTTGGTCCCTTTTTTGGTTTTTGAGACAGGGTCTCCCGTTGCCCCACCTGGCCTGGAACTCACTATGTAGACCAAGCTGGGCTTGAACTCATGGAGCTCCATCTGCCTCTGCCTGCTGAGTGCTGAGATTAAAAGTGTGCATCACCATGCCCAGCCTTTGAGTTATATTTTTTATTATTGTGAAATGCGCTTCATATTTAATAATTTATAATATCGACAGTCCTGTTTTTGATTTTTATATTTTATGTGTATGAATGTATTTCCTGCATGTGTTTAAGTGCACCCATGTTTCCCAATGCACTCAGATTCAGAAGAAGGTGTTGGATTCCCCTACAGTTGTAGTTATGGACAGTTGTTAGCTCCCAGTGTGGGTGCTGGGAATTGAATCTTGGTACTCTGCAAGAGCAGCCATCAGTACTCTTAACCACTGAGCCATCTGTCCTGATTTTTTTTTTTTCTTCTCTTTTTGAGACAGGATTTCCCTGTAGCCCCAGCTGGCCTGGAACTCGCTCTGTAGACAAGGCTGGCCTTGAACTCACAAAGATCTGCCTGCCTCTGCCTCCCAAGCGCTAGGATTTTATTTATTTTTTTGTCTTTTCAAGACAGGGTCTCCCTGTAGCCTCAGCTGTACTGGAACTCACTCTGTAGACCAGGCTGGCCTTGAACTCACAAAGATCCGCCTGCCTCTGCCTCGAGTGCTAGGATTAAAGGCATGCGCCACGCCCGGCTGGTTTGTTTTTTTTTTTGTATGTGTATGAATGTACTGTCTGCATGTAGGTTTGTGCACCCATGTCGTGCAGTGCCGTGGAAGTCAGAAGAGGGCGTCAGATTCCCCTGAAACTGGAGTCAAAGACGGTTCTCAGCCACCATGTGGGTGCTGGGGATCGAACCGTGTCCTCTGCAAGAGCAGTTGGCGCTCTTAACCCCTAGGCCATCTCTCCAGCCCCCCAAGTGCTAGGATTAAAGGCATGTGCCACCACACCCGGCAAAGTAAGGTTTGTTTTTAATTGTATGTATGTAAATAAGCACAGGTGCCCATGGACTTCTGAAGAGGGCATATCCCTAGTGGAGAGCGTCAGGCAGTTGTGAGCAGGTTCTCTGCCATAGCAGTGTGAGCTCTTAACCACTGAGCCTTTTCTCCAGGCTCTATAGTACACAATTTATTTATTGGGCTGGGGTGTGTCAGAGGACAACTTGTGGAAGTTGCTTAATTCCTTCCACCATGTAGGATCAAGTATTGATGTCAGGTGACGATAGATGCCTTTACTTGATGAGCCATCTTAGAAGCTCTTAGTCTGAACATTTGAAGTCTAGAAATACACACACATTGGGATTTTTTTATTTCAAGATTTACCTTGAAATAGTCATCAGAGAGCACTATCATTTTTATGAAGTTTGATAAAAGGAAAAATGACAAATTTATACCCTAAATAAACTGAGAGTCAGAATATAAAGCTGGACAGATTCCATGGAAATCATCATATTTGGAATAATCAGAGATATGAAATATTTTATGTGGCTAAGACTGAAAAGGAAAAGCTGGGCACTCTTAGCCATCACTTAAAAGGCTACTATTTTAGTACCCTTTCTTCATATTTTTTCCATAAGTCTGAATTCCTGATTTCTAGACAGCTTACTCTTTCACAAGAGTGCTAGTTTTGCCAATGTAGTAAGTATAGTGTATAGTGTTCGTGTAACTTTTTTTTCCTTCAGTCTTTTTGAGACAGGGTCTCCCTTTAGCTCCAGCTGGCCTGGAACTCACTATGTAGACCAGGCTGGCCTTGATCCACCTGCCTTTGCCTCCCAAGTGCTGAGACTAAAGGTGTGTACCACCACATCTAGCCAGTGTAACTTCTTACAGTTAACAAAAGACTTAATTTCAGAATGTGCCTTTTGTCATGAATTTTAGAGTAGAAAATTTTCCTTCCAGAGTGGCTGGCCACTTTTTAAATTTTATAAAGTGCAAAATACCTGTGTCTCTAAGCCTTAACTCAATTGCACAGTGAGGAGAAGGATTAGCGATAGTGTCTCCCTATGTACACCAGGCTGGCCTACAATTCCCTATGTAGCTCTGTCTGGCCTTGAACTCATGAACATCTTCCATTGGCCTCAGTTCTGGGATTACAGGGTGGCATGCATGGTTCTCTATGAAGATTCATTTTTAGACATAGATTACAAATAGCATTTGTGTTATTTACTTTATGCCTCTGATTCTGTACCAGGAATTTGGAAAGTATCAGTAGTAGGTAACACTGACTTCATTTTTGTTAAGTACTTTTTTTTGGTCTTTTTTGAGATAGGGTCTCCCTGCAGCCCCCCAGCTGTCCTGTAACTCACTATGTAGACCAGGCTGGCCTTGAACTCACAGAGATCCGCCTGGCTCTGCCTCCCAAGTGCTGGGATTACAGGCATGCGCCACCACAACTGGCTTGTTAAGTACTTTTTGTTTTGTTGTTTATTTGAGCCCAAGGTAGCCTTAAATTCAAGACAGTCTTGTCTTGGCTTCTTAATTCCTATGATTACAGGTTTGAGCCCCAGCACACCTGACTCTCTATACACTGTTAGTTTGCATTTCTCTGTGCCTGAATTAAGCGATTGATTGTATTTCCTTATGTTTAAAGGCAATTTTCACTTCTTTTTTGTGATTATTCCTCTGTTTTTCCAATATTCTGTTAGGTTTGAGGGGTATTTTTCTAGAACAGTTTTATGACTTCATGAGTCCGTGTGGCGTATTATCGACCACTTTTTACCTGGAGTGATAGAGTGCCTTTCATTAAGGAACTAAATTGTTAGTGGCATTATCAGATTACTAAGAAAACCTCAGAGGTGAACAGTCCTTTAATTCTGTTTCTTACGCTCTTTGAAAACTTGTGAATAATGAGCTTCAAATGTTGACTGTTATCCCAGGAAAAGCACTTTTTCAGTATCTGACAGACTCTTAAGTTTTTGTGAAGTTATTGCATCAGTTGCTTTTTCTTTTGCTGTGGACTCTCGGAAGGCTGTCTGCCATGTGCTTAGAAGATGATAGTCTGAGATTGAATAGACTGAGGAGTTTAACAGTAACTCGTAGGGGCGTGTCTGGCAGTTTCTTTTCACACACTATCTTTCATTATTCATCCTTGATTCTGCTTTGCTTTTGAAATTTCAGCACTTTGATGAAGTTCTAAAACTATTAAATGCCCTTTCGGACAGTTAGCTATCATTGATGTGATTTTCAATTTAAAAATCAGATATTCTATTTTTCTAGAAGATTCTAACAAGACATGTGACAGCAGCAGTAACACTAGTGCTACCACTGCCTCCATCCAGCCTAATCTGGAAAACAGTAACAGCAGCAGTGAACTCAGCTCTGTCCAGAGTGAGTCTAAGGCAGCGGATGATCCTGAAAGCGGAGAAAGAGACTCCCACACACCTGTCTCTGTTCACGAAGAGATAGGTAAGAACACACGTTCCATTCCAAGGAGATTTTTAATTTTTTTTTTCTTCTTTAAACATTTTCAGTTTTTTAAATAAAATTTTAGTGGGGTGGGAAGATACATACAGTCCTATTGTTTTGGGGGTTTTGTTTTTAAATTAACACAGTAGCACTTGAACTATTTTTGCTTTCAAAAAAGCATGAAGTACACAAAGGGGGGGAAAGAAAGCCTTTTCACACCTCTCCCCAAGCATGACCACTCAGTATTTTGGTGTGTACATTCTAGATCTTTCTCCCTATAGTTACATTCATATATGGATGTTTGCTTTTTTGTTTTGTTTTGTTCTTGGGGTTTTTAAAAATATCTTTATAATTTTAATATAAATGGGATCATTCTGCATGCTTCTGCATCTTTTTTTTGTGTTTGTGTGTGTGTGTGTGTGTGTGTGTGTGTGTGTGTGTGTGCGTGTTTAGGGTTTTCCCCCACTCAGTAACACATGTAGGGACTCTTTTGATGTTATGAATTAAATGCATTGTTTTTAACTGCTGCATGATACTTCACTATCAACATGTTGTAGCTGTTTAACATTCTCAGCATGTATCTTTATTTGTGCAGTTATTTCTGGCAGTGTAGGAATCAGTAAATGAAATTACTGTTCAACTGGTAGGTACATTTTAAAAATAATGGTGTCTACTCCTTAACTACACATGAAAAGGGACTAATTAATACTGATAATCTAATAATTTACATATATGTGTTTCCTGGTTCTCACACCTAATTCACCATTTTTACCAGTAGCTAAAAAAAGGTATTTTATTTTATGGGAAAATTTGCATATCTCTGCTTACAAATGTGGTTGAGTTTCTTTTCATGTGTTAAACTTTCTGTGACTTGATGATTCACGTTTTTGCTCATTTTTTTCTGTTGAGTTTTGATATTTTTAAGTTTTAGGAATGCTTTATGTATTATATGTTTTAAATATGTGGTTATATTAGTTACTCTTAGGTCTTATCTGGATATATAGAGGTTTTTACATTTTTATGTAGCTGAACTTGTTAATCTTTTTCAGTAGAGTTTTTTCTTCTTGTTGTCTGTCATTAAGGAAGACCATCTCAAGAATATAAATATATTTTACAGAAATTTCTCAAAGCACTTCTATGGCATTTTTAATTTATCTTGAATATTATATATAGTATAAAGTTGAAGATAATGTTTTAATCAGGACTTTTTCTATTATAAGTCCCCAGACTACCTTAAAATAGTTTAAGCGAATGGGAAATTTAATTAGCTTATGTAATTGGAAAGTCCACACCATCATGAGACATAAGTGGACCCCTGGGTATAACAACTGTTTCTGTCTTCCTTCTCTCTCACCTTTCGAATCTACGTATATTTGTGTGTTAATTTCATTTTCTCCTAATACAGATAGACTTTTTCCAAGTTACAGGTAAGAAGGCACCAGCAATTGTCTTCATGTCTTTCTAAGGTCTGTGGCCCAAAGGCAAAGCCCCTACTCCTGCTCCAAATCAAAAGTCTTTGAGGAAGGAATTTGAGTGGCCTCTCTTGGATCATATTGTTCCCTACCTGTGGCCAGGGCAGGCAAGGTATTATTGTTGGCTCCAGAAAAGTGTATGGTTGAAATGGGGTAGGAATGATTTGCCAAAGGGATGGATGCCTCAAAGGCAGAACACAGCAAACATTTGCAGTTCTGCCCTTTGGTAGCTCAGCACAGTGTATTAGTTCCCATGCATTCAATTAAAAAAAAAAAAAATACCTCTAACAGTGCAGAATTTTCAACCTCAGCTGAAAACTTTCAAAAACTTTTGGTTCACAGGGGTATTTCAGTGGAAATCTAAGATTTCTGTGTATTGTACTTTAATTTTGACAGATTTTTAGATATGCTTTATCCTGATCTTATAACCCATGTGTCAAATTCTGAATTTAGCTGCCTTTAACATTCATTGTCCTGATAGTGGAGAGTGCACTTTGGTATATCCAATATGACCATAGGTGAAAAGGAAGAAGATTCTTCTCCCTATGGAGGCCATCTGTTTTTGAAACCTTGTTTCCACCAGCTGTTACACAGAATGGGCAGTTGGGCATTGCTCTTGTATTGAACAATCATGCATACCACTTTGGCAGGTTTGGAGATTTTTTTTTTTCCTGGTATAACTTTGCCTTACAGATTCATAATAATCCCTTCTACCACCTAATGCTTAGTACCTTCTCTCAGGATCCCTGGATGCAAGCCCATCTGCTTTCTCACTTTGTCTGTTTAGCCTGATCAATAGAGTCTGCGTAGGTTTGCCAGAGAGGTTGGGATGGAGTAGATGCCGTTTCTGCTATCAGGCTGCCTGTAGAGTTTCACTCCTTTTTGATAACCACCAGTATGTATGGCCTTTGGGTAGAGAGTCCTAGGAGGACTCTGCTTTGTTCCCTCCCTCCCTGTTTCATTAGCCCTGACTTCTGGGGATAAAGTTATCTCCCCATTGTTTATTTGTATTAAATGTAGCAAATGGCAAAGGGTCAGTTCTGAACAATATTGGATTGTGGCTGTACTCTGAAGGACTTCTTTTAAAAAGCTCTTGCCATTTCTTTTCAATTTTCAGGAAGTCCAACCTAGACGAAGCAGCTTCCATAACATCCTTATTCCAGAATGTTAAAGATGGTCCCAAGAGGTAGTTCAGCAACTTGGCATTAAAGCTCCAGCACACATAGAATCAGGATCTGAGGCCTAAGAGAAGATTCCAGTAGCCAGGCTTACCAGCTTTACAGTCTGGTATGGCAAGACACTTGGCCCACCACTCTATTCTGTGGCATATTTTGGAGAAAAAAAAAAATCTTAAAATACAGTGCTGGATTGCCGGGCGTGGTGGCGCACGCCTTTAATCCTAGCACTTGGGAGGCAGAGGCAGGCGGATCTTTGTGAGTTCAAGGCCAGCCTGGTCTACAGAGTGAGTTCCAGGACAGCTGGGACTACAGGGNAAAAAAAAAAAAAAAAAAAAAAAATACAGTGCTGGATTATTATGTGCTATTGACAGAAATTCAACTTGCTTTAAAAAGGACACTTAAACCGGGTGTGGTGATGTACGCCTTTAATCCCAGAACTCAGGAGGCAGAGGCAGGCCTGTGAGTTCAAGGCCAGCCTGATCTACATAGTGCCAAGCCAGCTGGGGCTACAGGGAGTTCTTGTCCTAAAAAGACAAAAAAAAAGGGGGGGGGCACTTAATTAGCAGAGTTGCCAGGAAAGTTCAGGGCTGGTGACAGCTTCAGGTGCATTGTTAGGTCCAAGAAGCCAACTGAGGCTATTCTATCACTGCCTTCTTCCAGTGTCTCTTATATTTTCCCCTCCCACAGGGGACGATTATTGTTCCCAACAAGTGAGTCTTCTGCTGTATAGGTAGGCTTTACCAGCCTCTAATTTACATTTTCCCTGATCACTAATAGAATAGTTAGAGACAGGTATGGTGTACCAGCATAGTGCACACTTAGAGTCCTAGCATGCAGGAGGCAGAGGCAGAGGCAGAGGCTGCTGGGTCTCTGTGCGCTGGTTTGGTCTACATAAGTATCAGAGACTAGCCAGAACTACATAGGAGGGAGGGAAGGAAGAAAGGAAAAGAAAGAGTAGAATCCTAGGCTGAGGATAACTCAGTGGTAGAGCACTTGTCTAGTATATACAAGGCATGAAAGAAAGAAGTGGGCTGGAGAGATGGCTCAGTTCTTGCAGCGGATCTGCGTTCAATTCCCTGCAGCCACATGGAACTTAACACTCATCTGTAATTCCAGTTCCAGGGGATCCAGCGCCTTCTTCTGACCTCCTTGGGCATTGGACAACATGAGTGCACTTACACACATGCAGGCATAACACTCATACACACAAAATAAAATATTAAAAGAAAAAGAGAATGAAACAAAAATAGATCCTTTAATCTCTAGTTTTTTTTTTTAATGGAAGAGGGAGGGGCTGGAGTGATGACTGGGTGGTTAAGAACTCTTGCAGTAAGGCCGGGTGTGGTGGCACACACCTTTATTTATTTATTTTTATTTTTTTATGTGTATGAATGTACTGTCTGCATGTAGGTTTATGCGCCTGTGTCATGCAATGTGGCGGAGGTCAGAAGAGGGCATCGGATTCTCCTGGAACTGGAGTTAAAGACAGTTCTCAGCCGCTATGTGGGCGCTGGGAATCGAACCTGGGTCCTCTATAAGAACAGTCAGCACTCTTAACTGCTAGGCCATCTCTCCAGTCCCTGGTGCCACGCACTCTTACATCCCAGCACTCAGGAGGCAGAAGCAGGCGGATCTCTGTGAGTTCAAGGCCAGTCTGGTCTACATAGTGAGTGAGTTCCAGGTCAGCTGGGGCTACAGGGAGACCCTGTCTCAAAAAGACAAAAAAAAACAAAAAAAATAAATAAATAAAAAAAAAAGTTTTGTAGTCTGGTATGGCACATCTTTAATCCCAGCAGAGGCAGGTGGATATCTGAGAGTCCAAGGCAGGGAGATCCTGTCTGAAAAACACCAAAAATAAAATAAAATAAAAAACGATTTAGTTGATTTTTTTTTTGAACTAGCGAGCTTACACAAATAATTATCTGTTCTCTAGTGAAAAATTAATATTGCATTTTCATGTATAAATTAAAAGCTGTTATTAAATTGAATATTAGTGGAAATCTTTTTACAAGGATAGAGCTCTATCCTTTAATATCAAAATCCATATTAAATATACGAAGCAACATTTTTCATGTGCATTTTGACATGTTAGGTTTGTTCCTTTATTTTTTTTTGGAGATCGGATATCCCTGTAGCCCCAGCTGTCCTGGATCTCATAGAGATCCCTGTCTCTACCTCCCACATGCAAGGTCTTAATGGAGTGGGTTCCCACACCCAGCATGTTGTTACTTTTAAATTTCTAGAGGTCCCTCCTTTCTAGTAGATGTTTCCAACTAGATATTCTACATTTGTATTTTCTCCAGAATAATAAATTACAATAATGTTTTGATGTTTGCTATTGAGTAAAATACTTGAGAATTAATGACATTTGCTTTGCCAATTCAAGGACTTTATCTGCTTATTTTCTTGACCCTTAAATGTATATGGCATGCGAGTGTTGGATAAACAAGGCATTCTTACAGTTATTTACTTCCTGTCAGCAATCACTGTGGGTTTTTTCATTTGAAATAGGTGATTTCAGATCTGAGAAATCTAATGGAGAAGTCAGTGAGTGTCCTGGAGTGGGAAGAGGAGCATCGGGCTCCACGAGGATCATCACCAGGCTGCGGAATCCAGATAGCAAACTCAGTCAGCTGAAGAGCCAGCAGGTGGCGGCTGCTGCCCATGAAGCGAATAAGTTATTTAAGGAGGGGAAAGAGGTGTGTTGTGTTTAAAACAAAAACCTGTACACTGTGAAGAACTAGAATTTTATTATACCATAACGTCTTTAAAATATGGACAGGAAGTTTATAAACCTAGTTTTGAAATATATGTTCTCCATTTCTAAGAGTTTAGTGGATAACAGGGGCAGAAGTGTTAGGTTTATATCATGGTAAGTGTGGTTGCACACCCAAACTTCAGTCCATTCTTTCAAGATTCGATAGCAGATGCTATTATATGATCGGATCTTTGTGTACAGTTCTATAGAGAGAAATCCTGTTTTGTGTGTGCATGTGGGTTTACTGTGGTCGATATTTTTAGATAGGGTCTTGCTCTGTAGCCTAGGGTAGTCTCAATTAAAAAATCTTTCTAGGGGCTGGAGAGATAGCCTAGCGGTTAAGAGCACCGACTGCTCTTGCAGAGGACCCGGGTTCGATCCCCAGCACCCACATGGCAGCTGAGAACCGTCTATAACTCCAATTCCAAGAGAACTCCAGTTCCAGGGGAATCTGAGACCCTCTTCTGACCTCCGCGGCATTGCACAACACAGGTGCACAAACCTACATGCAGACAGTACACTCATACACATACAAAAATAAATAAAATTTAAAAAACAAAAACAAAAAATCCTTCTGCCTTGATCTTCTTAGTCCTGGGATTGATTACAGGTGTGCTGGTCTTTACCAAAGAGCTCTGTGTGATTTATGTTGAGAACTTCAGGAGAATCCTTTACCTCCAGGATGGGGCTTGCTTGGGATGAGGAGTGGAGTACCTTGAGCAGTCCAGCAGCCTAGTTCGGCCTAAGCAGTGAGAGCAAAACTGACTCTGGCATCTCTGCCCCCATCCACTGTGGGGATAGAATGGTGATAACTGGGTATCAGAGTTGAAGCTTCTTTGTGCAGTCCTTAATCAAAAAGAAGCATCATGGCAGTTGTTTTACAGTAGTAGCTTTCACACAGCTTTTCCGCTCTGAAACCCAGCTAAATACATGTTGTTATCTTTGTAGTAACTTAATACACACATTCAAAACTGTTGTGAAATAGTTTTTGTCTTACTGTCACAAACCAATCTTAACATTTTTCTTTTGTAATCTAGTCTGTTACTTTTTTTTTTTTTTTTTTTGAAAGTTGAAGGAAAGCTGGGTGCGGTATGGATGACTGAAATCCCACCACTTAGGAGGCTGAAGCAGGAGAATTGCTGCCATTCCGAGGCAAGCTTGGACTATGTAGGGAGTGCCAGACCAACTAAGACCTTGCCTAAATTCCTGACTTCCCACCATAGGGAAAATAAAAAAAAGATTGGGGCTGGAGAGATGGCTCAGTGGTTAAGAGCACCGCCTGCTCTTGCAGAGGACCCGGGTTCAATTCCCAGCACCCACATGGCAGCTAAGAACCGTCTTTAACTCCAGTTCCAGGGGAATCCAATGCCCTCATCTGACCTCCGAGGCATTGCATGACACAGGTGCACCAATCTGCATGCAGACAGAACATTCATACACATAAAAAATAAAAAAAAAAAAAGATTGAAGAACCAGTGTTGATTTCATGGTCCACTAAAAGATTGACATAAAAAAAAAAAAGATTGACATCAGTTATTTGAAAACAGTTTTAAAGACCTTGTGGTTGTCAAGGTTGGAATAATAACAGGAGCCAGAAGAAGAGGTATTTTTTTTTTTTTTTTTTTTTGGTCCTTTTGAGACAGGGTCCTCACTGTAGCCCCAGCTATCTGGAACTCATTATATAGACCAGGCTGGCCTTGAACTCACAGAGATCTGTCTGCTTCTGCCACCCAAGTGCTGGGATTACAGGTGTGCGCCACCACGCCTGACTGGCCATGTATTTTTTTAGTTGTGTACAGTGCTCTACTGATTTGATAAACCATATGTAATAAACTTAACCTGATGATAGGTAGATGTATTGTTTCCCATAGAGTTTCTTTTTTTTTTTATTTTTTATTGATGCTTTGCGTATTTCATACATCATTTTCCAATTCAGTTCAGGCATATATCCCTTTCCCTTCCCCCCACCCCACCCCTACCCCTCCCAGATCATGCATTCTGTCGTAACTTTTCTGCATCTTTCTCTGTTTTTTTGTTTTGTTTTGTTTTGTTTTCATTTTTTTTTGTATATTTGATGTTCATCACAAGTTCTCAGTTGTGTCTAGTGCGCTAATTAGGGGCACTTTTCTTTTTGTCTCATCTTTAATTGTAAATTACTAGCTTTCACTTTTATTGTTTACTCTTTAAATTTTATTATTGTATGTGTGGTATCTGTGGATCAGGAGAAAACTGTAGAATCAGTGCTGTCTTTCCACTTATATGTGTAGAGATTGAACTTGGGTCACCACGCTTTATGTGGCAAGCAACTTTACCCACTGAGCCATCTTTCAGACCCCCTTTTTTCTCAGAGTCTTTAAAAAGTCTTGAGACAGACCTCTGGCTGGGCTTGAATTCATGATCCCCTAACCCCAGCCTTTTAGGTGTTGGAATTATAGGCATGTGACCCCAAGCCCAGTTCAAACTTCACTTTTAACTTAGTTATAATCTCAGTCAGAAGATGTTTCTTAGTTGAAATGATTGAAAACAGGTGCTGAAACACCTGGTCATCCAACATTTGCATCTTTGACATGAATAATGAAATCTTTTTATTTTCCTGGTCAGGTACTGGTAGTGAACTCTCAAGGAGAAGTTTCTCGGTTGAGCACCAAAAAGGAAGTGGTCATGAAAGGAAATATCAACAATTATTTTAAATTGGGACAAGAAGGGAAGTATCGTGTCTACCACAATCAGTACTCTACCAATTCATTTGCTCTGAATAAGCACCAGCACAGGGAAGATCATGATAAGAGGAGGCACCTTGCACATAAGTTCTGCCTGACTCCAGCCGGAGAGTTTAAATGGAATGGTTCTGTCCATGGGTCCAAAGTTCTCACCATATCTACGCTGAGGCTGACCATCACACAGCTAGAAAGCAATATACCTTCATCCTTTCTTCATCCCAATTGGGCTTCACACAGGTAAAGGAAACTAAATTTATTGTCATAAATATACTAAATAATTAAAAACATGATTCTTGTAGGTGCACACCTTAGTGAGTTCAGTTTGGTTAGCAAGTGGGAAGCTGGAAGTATGTCTGTTCTTCAGAGTTGCTGAAGCAACAGTAGCATTTGGATAATTTTAGATACCAGAATTTTATCCCTAGAGTTAAGTGAAGACCAAAGTCCAAAAATATTGTAGAAGGTCAAGGAGTTGGGAAGACTTAACATCTCTACTACCCAAGCTAGGCATTTTAGTAGCTGTATATATTTGCTCCTGCCACCAAAAACCTTTCTCATTTTTGCTATTATAGAGTCATAGGTAGGGACTGGAGAGATAGCTCAGCAGTTATGAGCACTGCCTATTCTTGCAGAGGACCCGGCTTCAGTTCCCAGTGACGAGCAACCTCCACAACTCCAGTTCCAGGGGATCCGAGGCCCTTTTCTGACATTGCATGACATAGGTACACTTATATACATGCAGCCAATACACTCATACACATAAAATAAAATGGTTTCAGCCGGGCATGGTGCCGCACACCTTTAATCCTAGCACTTGGGAGGCAGAGTCAGGTGGATCTCTGTGAGTTCAAGGCCAGCCTGGTCTACACAGTGAGTTCCAGTACAGCTGGAGGGAGCTACAGGGAGACCCTGTCTCAAAAAGACCCCCCCCAAAAAATAGTTTCAAAAAAAGATGAGTCATAGTAAATTACAACTTCTATGCTTTTCAATTTTTTCATTTAAGAACAACCAAGTGAAATGATTTTTTTTTTCCTTCTGAAATGTAGGGCAAACTGGATCAAGGCGGTTCAGATGTGTAGCAAACCTAGAGAATTTGCATTGGCTCTAGCAATTTTGGAGTGTGCAGTTAAGCCTGTTGTGATGTTGCCAATATGGAAAGAGTCTTTAGGACATACCAGGTGAGTTCTTGTGAATGAATAATACTGGACACTTCCTGAAGTGCTGGACCATTAATAAGAACGAAAATGTTGTTTTAAGATGTTCTGGGCTTAGTGGTGCATACCTTTAATACCAGCACATGGGAGGCAGAGGCAGGTGGATCTCTGAGTTCAAGGCCAGCCTGGTCTATATAGTGAGCTCCAAGCCAGCTGGGGCTAAAGGGAGACCCTGTCTCAAAGACAGGACCAAAAAAAGAAAATGTTTAAGATGTAATAGTAAGACTTTATTCCTTTTTTTTTTTTTTTCTTTGTGTTTCTTGTTTTTGTATTTGTTTGTTTTTTTTTTTTACGTTTGGGGGAAATTTTCATCTATTATTCTTTTTTTTTTTTTTTTTTTTTTTTTTTTTTTTTTTTTTTTTTTTCTCCTTCCTCTATTCCTATTGATGCAGAGGTTTGATCTTTTCATAGTGTCCCAAGCTCCTGGTTGTTCCACTTCTGTGTAGGTTAAATTTTTCATAGTTTTTGCTTGAGGTTTTTAGTTGTTTGTTGTTATCTTCCAGGTCTGATATCATTTTTTTTTGGTTTTTTTGAGACAGGGTCTCCCTGTAGCCCCAGCTGTCCTGGAACCTCACATTGTAGACCAGGTCTGGCTTGAACTCACTCTGGTAGAACCAAAGGCCTGGGCCTTGAACTCACAAAGATTCGCCTGCCTCTGCTCTCCCAAGTGCTAGGTATTAAAGGCATGCACCACCGGCGTGCGCAGTACGCCCGGCCAGGTCTGATATTTCTAATTGTTTTGCTTCCTCTCCAGTTCGTACTTCTGAAGTGGCTTTTTCCTTTCCTTTTTTCTTGGTTGGATGAGTGTTCGATTTCCTTTTTCATTTCCTCTTTTGATTCTGGTGTTAGGTATTTCCACTTCCTTTTGGTTAGCTTCTCGGTTTAATCTCTTCCTGTAGCTCTTTGCCTGGGTTGTTGCGCCCTTTTTCCTTTTGTAACACAGATTTTTTTTTCAAGTGGGTTTCCATTACTTCCCTTCTGGAGTTTGTCATTCTCTCTCTCAATAGGTCCTTCCTTGAGTTTTTTTCATTCTCCTAAATTCTCTGACTTATTCTTTTATATTCTTTGATTTTTTGAGTATGTCTATTTTTGTTCTTCTAAGATCTGTATCCTGGGCCCCCAGGGGGATCCCACTATAGAATCTTCCACAGGTGTTGTAGGTCTTGTTTGGTTAATCTCTTTGCCTTTTTTTTCATTTGTTCTCTTCCTACGTGTCCCTGGTATTGGTTTCTCTTTGTCTGTATTCCAAGCTTTGCTTGCCTCCTTCCGATGCCTTCGTGTTTGTTGTTTCTGTTCTCTTTTCCCTCCCTTGCTTATAGGAGATGTGACTGGTCTAAGTTTTAGGCTTTCTGTTCGGAAGTCTAAGCTGCGCTCTTCTCTGCTGTGCTTTTGGCGGTGTCTGAAAGGTTCTCCAAGAGAATCAACTTGACATCCTTTGGCAATCACATTTTTGCAGGTGGATGTCGTAGCCATGGCCCAGATGTACCTTCTTCAGGTGGTTTTGGAATCCCCATCTCAATCCAGACTTTATTCTTGACCTCTTAGGGATTTTTCCTTTTTTTTTCCCTGTTTTGTTTAGGCCCCAGGCTGGTATCTCTAGAACTGTGCTTGTACGATCAGGCTAAGCCTTGGTCATAGAATCTGCCTGCCTATTGCTGAGTGCTGGGATTAAAGTGTGTACTCAACCATGACAGCACGCACGCCCATTAATTGTTTAGGTATCATCTAGCTATGTTCTTTGTCGATGCTGTTCTTAGATCAAAATACTGCCTGACTCCTAACAGGCCTGAGTGCTGGGATTAATGGTGTAGCACACACCATCCAGCACCATGCCATTAATTCTAGGGTATAGTTATATGAAGATCAAAAGTGATTATACAATATATATATTATATGTATAATATGTGTGATGTGAGTGTATTGCCTGCATTGTAACACCTGTTAGCATGCCAAATTATATGGAGTCTAGAAAAGGTCCGATTCTCTCTGTACTATTTAAGATATGTTCTAGCTGCACGATGTGGGTCCTGGAAATTGCCTTAGGCCTCTGCAAGAGCAACACGAGTGCTCTTAATCATTGAGCATTCTTCGCCATATGAATATACTTAAAAAAAAAATGTTATATATTTATTTAGTATTATGCTGTAGTGAATATTTGCCTGGATGGTGTAATACACCATGTTGTAATGCAGTGCCAAAGGAGTCAAAGCAAGCATCAGATTACCTCATGGAAGTCGGGCTGGGAATCAAACCAAGGGTTTCTGCAGAAAGGCTGTGTTATCTTAACCACCTGAGCCATTCTCTACCCCATGATATACTTTTAATTTACTTGATTTTATTATTAATGTGGCATGTTCACTGTGTGTATATATGAACTTTGAGAAGTTGGTTCGTAGCAAGCACTTTGCCCCATTCTAGCCATCTCACTGGCCGCGCAGATACTTAATTTTGAATATTTTACAGGATTGAAAACTTTTTTTTTTTTTTTTTTTGTGTTTCTTTTTGGCAGGGTCCTCCCTGTATCCCAAGATGCCTGGAACTCACTATGGAGACCAAGGCTGGCTTGAACTCACAGAATATCCACCTGCCTTCTCTTCTGTGCTGGATTAAAGGTTTTCACCACCTGCCCCACGTGAAAAACGTTTTTTTTAACTGAAAAACATTTTTACTGGAATAAAAAAAGAATCACATTGTAAAAGCATTTATTTAGACTCTGCCCAGCTGTACTAAGGGTTTGCCTTATACCTCTTTTTAAACTTGACATGTCTTGCCATATGATCATGTAGCTTACCCCATAGATTCCAAACTATGTACTGGGCGACGACTGATGCCTACGGTTAAGATCCGACCGCTTCTTTCAAGGACCGGTTCATCCCCACACCCACATGGTCGGCGCGAGGCCGTCTGAAACTCCAATTGCCAGGAGAAACCCAGTTCAGGGGAGTCCACGCCACCTCTTCTGAACCTCCGCGGCATTGCATCACGGGTGCACAGACTTTGATGCAAACAAAACATTCATACCGCATACGAAAATAAAAAAAAAAAAAAATTGTAAAAAAACTTATACTTGGCAAGTAGTTTTAAAAATAGAATTATGGGCGGAGGGGAGTGGCTTAGGAGTTAGAGATAACTATGCTGTTCTCCAGAGGACTGAGTTTGGTTCTCCACCCATGTTCACAACTCGCTATAACTCAACTCCAGGGAAATCTATAGCCTTGGGGGCACCATGGGCACCCACAGATTAGCACACAATAAGTCATGCACATAAATTTAGATTAAGTTTTAAAATCAGTGTTGTTTTAAAACATTTAATTAGTCTGTAAAAAGTTGTACCAGCTACCGAGAAAAGTGGCTCACCTGTTGGTAGATTTCTTGCAATGTCAAGCTATTGGACCTAGAGTTTGGTCCCAGAACTATGTATAACAGACATGCTATAAAGCCATGTATAAAGGCATGTTATAAAGTAAATTAAGCCGTATTTTTTGAAAGCCTGGTAAAAAAAAGTAAGTAAAACACTACTACCACAGAAGAAGCAGAGCAGTGGAGTGAATAAGAGTCCAGAAGCAAAACTAAACACTGGGAAATTTTGCTATGAAACGCTACACATCATTAAGCAAAGAGGACATGTTTGGGGAAAATACCATTTAGATCCCTAGGGCAAAAAGGCCTTCAATTGGTGAAGATTTAAAAAAAAGAAAAGCCCCAATAACAGAAACCTTGAAGGCAAAGCACATATTAATTTATATTTTTGTTCTGCTTTGTTCTTTTTAAAATTTATATTTAACCTAGATATTACAAGAGGAGAAACTTGTACGTATATTTGAAATATTAAATGGGGAAAATTTNCTGTGTGCTTCTTGTATTTGTATTGGTTTGTCTTTTTTTAGTTTGGGGAAATTTTCATCTATTATTCTGTTGAAGATCTGATCAATACCATTCTCTTGGGATGCTTCTCCTTCCTCTATTCCTATGATGCAGAGGTTTGATCTTTTCATAGTGTCCCACAGTTCCTGGTTGTTCCACTTTTGTGTATTTTTAAATTTTTCATAATCTTTACTTGAGGTTTTTAGTTGTTCTGTGTTATCTTCCAGGTCTGATATTCTTTTTTTTTTGGTTTTTTTGAGACAGGGTCTCCCTGTAGCCCCAGCTGTCCTGGAACTCACTCTGTAGACCAGGCTGGCCTTGAACTCACTCTGTAGACCAGGCTGGCCTTGAACTCACAAAGATTCGCCTGCCTCTGCCTCCCAAGTGCTAGGATTAAAGGCGTGCGCCACCACGCCCGGCCCAGGTCTGATATTCTTTGTTTTGCTTCCTCCATTCTACTTCTGAGGCTTTTTCCATTCCTTTCCTCTTGATTGGATGAGTGTTCGATTTCCTTTTTCATTTCCTCTTTTGATTTCTTTAGTATTTCCACTTCCTTTTGGAGCTTCTCAATCTCTTCCTGTAGCTCTTTGCTGGTTGGTTTCCTTATCTTTTTTAACATGGGATTTTTTTCAGTGTTTCCACTTCCTTCTGGAGTTTGTCATTCTCTCTCTCTAGGTCCTTCTTGAGTTTTTTTCATTCTCCTAAATTCTCTGACTTGTTCTTTATAGTCTTCGATTTCTTTGAGTATGTCTACAATTGTACTTCTAATATCCATCCCCAGGGGGATCCCACTATAGGAATCTTCCACAGGGTTGGTAGAGCTTGGCGTGGAATTATCCTGCACTTTTCCCATATTGTCTCTTCCTCGTGTCCCTGGTATGTGGGTTTCTCTTTGTCTGTATTCCAAGCTTTGCTTGCCTCCTTCCGATGCCTTCGTTGTTTGGTTGGTTTTTCTCTTTTTCTCCTTGCTTATGGAGTGTTGACTTGTCTAAGTTTTAGGCTTTCTGTTGGAAGTCTAACTCGCTCTTCCCTTCGTGTTCTGAAGGTTCTCCAAGGAATCTACTTGGACACTCCTTTGGCAATCCCATTTTTGAGGGGAGGGGTAGCCAGGGCCCAGGTACCTGTGCTTCAGGTGGTTTTGGGAAATCCCCAATCTCAAGTCCAAGACTTTATTCTTGATCTCTACTGATTCCTTTTTTTTCCCTTTTTTTAGGCCCCAGCTGACCTAGAACTTGCTATGTAGACCAGGCTAGCCTTGATCTCATAGAAATCTGCCTAACTCTATGTGCTGAGTGCTGGGATTAAAGGTGTGTACAACCATGACCAGCACCCCATTAATTTTTAGGGTATAGACCAGGCTAGTCTTGATCTCATAGAAATCTGCCTGACTCTAACATGGCTGAGTGCTGGGATTAAAGGTGTGCACAACCATGACCAGCACCCCATTAATTCTTAGGGTATAGGTTTGTAATGAAGATCAAAAGTGATATATATATATATATATATGTATAATTATGTGTATGAGTGTATTGCCTGCATGTGGGTAGGAGCACCCTTGTTGTGCATTGATTACCCATGGAGTCTGAAGAGGGCGTTGGATTCCCCTGGAGCTATGAAGAGTTGTCAGCTGCCATGTGGGTCCTGGGAATTGACCCAGGTCCTCTGCAAGAGCAACCGGTGCTCTTAATCATTGAGCCATTTCTCCAGCCCCATGATATACTTAAAAAAAAAATGTTATTTATTTATTTATTTATTTTATGTGTATGAATATATTGCCTGGATGTGTGTAAGTACACCAGTTTGTAATGCAGTGCCAAAGGAGGTCAAAGCAAGGCATCAGATTGCCTGGAACTGGGTGCTGGGAATCAAACCAGGGTTCTCTGTGAGAGCGGTCAGTACTCTTAACCACTGAGCCATTTCTCTAGCCCCATGATATACTTTTTAAATATTACATTGTATTGTTTATTTATTATGTGTGCATGTGTCACTGTGTGTATATATGAACTTTGAGAAGTTGGTTCGTAGCAAGCACTTTGCCCATTCAGCCATCTCACTGGCCCCAGATACTTAATTTTGAATATTTTACAGATGAAAAGCTTTTTTTTTTTTTTTTTGTTGTTGTTGATTTGTCTTTTTGGACAGGGTCTCCCTGTAGTCCCAAGATGGCCTGGAACTCACTATGGAGACCAGGCTGGCTTAACTCACAGAATTATCCACCTGCCTCTCCTCTCTCGTGCTAGATTAAAGGTTTTCGAGCCACCGCACCACGTGAAAAACGTTTTTTTTTTAACTGAAAAACATTTTATGGAATAAAAAAAGAAGTCACATTGTAAAACATTTATTCTAGATCTGCCAACTGTACTAAGGTTTGCCTTATACCCTTTTAAACTTGAATGTACTTCCATATATCTGTAGCTTACCCCTATTGAGATTTCCAAACCTATGTACTTGGGGGAGAGATGGCCTATGCGGTTAAGAGTGCCGACCGCTTCTTTGCAGAGGACGCGGGTTCGATCCCCAGCACCCACCATGGGCGGTCCGAGAGCCGTCTGAAACCTCCAATTCCAGGAGAACCCAGTTCCAGGGGAGTTCCGACGCCCCTCTTCTGAACCCCGCGGCATTGCACGCGTCACGGGTGCACGAATTGCATGCACAACAATACATTCATACGATACGGAAAATAAAAAAAAAAAAAAAATTTATAAAAACTATGTACTTTGAGCAAGTCAGTTTTTAAAAATAGAGATTTTATGGGGCTGGAGGGATGGCTTAGCAGTTAAGAGTACTTGCTGTTCTTCCAGAGGACCTGAGTTTGGTTCTCAGCACCCATGTTCACAACTCCCTATAACTCCAACTCCAGGGAAATCTTATACCTAGGGTGGACACATGAGGCACCCGACTAGATTACACACAATAAGTCATTTGGCACATAAATTTAATTACGTATATCAGCACGTTTTTAAAACAGTCGTAACATTATCTAGTCGGTGTAAAAAATAGTTGTTACAAGCAGTAGACGAGAAAGTGGCCTCACTTGGTAGAATTTCTTGGCCATGCCAAGCAATATTGACGCTGAGTTTGGGTTCCCAGAACCTATGTATAACAGCATGTATATAAGCATGTATAAAGGCATGTTATACAGTATAATAGATCGGTATTTTGGAAGCAAAGACGCTAGTAAAAAAAAATAACGTAAAAGCTACTCCAGCAAGAAGAAGCAAGGAGCAGTGGAGTGAATAAGAGTCCCAGAAGCGGCAAAACTAAAACCTGGAAAACATTTTGCTATGAAACGCTACACGCATCATTTAAGCAAATGGGACATGTTATTTTGGGAAAATACCATTTAGATCCCTAGGGCAAAAAGGCCTTCAATATGGTGAAGATTTAAAAAAAAAGAAATAGCCTCCAATAACAGAAACCTTGAAGGCAAAGCACATATTAATTTATATTTTTGTTCTGCTTTGTTCTTTTTAAAATTTATATAAAACCTAGATATCACAGAGGAGAAAACTTGGTACGTATATTTGAAATATTAAATGGGAAAATGTTATAATCAAACTCAAAACAGAGACCACAAGCTGAGGAAAAATATTTGATGAACCAAACAACTTAGAAAAGATTTCTTTAAATTTTTAATGACAAGAGACCTTTTATAGATGGAAAAAAAAAAAAAAAAACAAGTAGTCCAGTACAAACAAGACAAAAGGACTTGAACAGGCATTGTGCATGAAAATAAGCACAATAGGCTAGTAGACTTAAATAATGGGATAGTATTTTTTTATTTCTCAATTTGGCCAGCACCTTTGAAGTTTGATAGTCACTCAGCCCTGGGGGGGAGCATGGGAGAGCAGGTTGGGTTTATGATTGCTGGTAGAGCCCAGGTACTCCATTGATGTATTTTAAGTACAAGAACTTCTCTTCTATGCCATCCTGCCACTGACATGAAACATTGAGTATTGCTCCCATGTTTACATTGGAAGGACATACAATGTTTTTTGTTTTGTTTTGTTTTTTAATGTGTATGAATGTACTGTCTGCATGTAGGTCTGTGCACCCATGTTGTACAGTGCCGCAGAGGTCAGAAGAGGGTTTCGGATTCCCCTGGAACTGGAGTTAAAGATGGTTCTCAGCCGCTATGTGGGTGCTGGGGATCGACCCCGGGTCCTCTGCAAGAGCAGTCGGCGCTCTTAACCGCTAGGCCATCTCTCCAGCCCCTAAGGGCATACAATGTTTTATGTTGTTGTGTTTGTATTGTAATAAAGCAAACAGAGCCTTGAGCAGTACATGGAGATTAGAAGTGGAGATGACAGTTTATTTACTTTATCTGGCTCTGTGATGACTGGAGAGATGGAAGGAAATCTGTTCCTCTCTGTACCCACCAGAGTAGAGTGGAGTGACAGTTGGAGACTACATGGTACCATCCTGATGGGGTTTCCTTGAACCTCCAGGTCAGCAATGTTATCTAGACCTATCTACCCAGGTAGCAGGACTGACCTATGGAGCCCCTTGTATTGCTGCCTCTCCCCGTAAGGATTGTCTTGGTGGCATGGTGAACAGTAGAATTTCACTCAGGGTGAGCACATGTCACAGATAGCACCAGGGCTAAGTGGAGGTTTTGTTTTGGGTGGTGAGAGGATCTGATCCAGCTCCAGCTGGCATACCCTGTGACTCTGTATTCCTCCCCTTTTTGTTTCCAAACCTAAATTTACCAATCAGAAATGGTTCTGAACAATAATAATAATAATAATAATAATAATAATAATAATAAACTACAATTACTATAACTACAACCTTGGTGGTTTGCAAATTCTACTCTGGTTCTTCCTGTTAGGGAATGCTACCATCCACTTTGTTATTTGGGAATGTCATTTGGGTTGTAACTGACCAGCCTTTGGTTTTCTGCCCAATTTTCTTTTTTTTTTTTTTTTGT
>VZQC01006697.1:1757893-1804835 GCA_009823505.1 Rhizomys pruinosus
AGGAAGGAAAGGAAGGAAAGGAAGGAAGGAAGGAAGGTAGGTAGATAGGTGAAATCCAGTATCCAGTATTGGTTTTTACTGTACCTTCTATCTTTCAGTATTTACTGAGTTCTTTTTTTTTTTTTTTTTTTTTTCTTCTATTTTTTATGTGTGAGCATGGTATGGAGACAGAGAACACAAGGTCTGGGTTACCTCACTCAAGATGATTGTTTCCAGTTCCATCTGTTTACCTGTGACTTTCACATACTTCTGTTTTTCTTAGCCGCTGAATAATATCCCATGGTATAAATGTACATGTACCATACTTTCATTATCCATCAGTTATGGCCGTCTAGGTTGTTTCTGTTTCCTGGCCATTGTGAACATGGATGACCAGGTATCTCTGTAGTAGGATAGAGAATCCTTTGGGTGTATGCTCAGGAGTGGTCCGGCTGGATCATGGGGTGGATCTACTGCTAGCTTTTGGAAGAACCTCCATATTAATTTCCACAGTGGCTGTACTAGTTCACATTCTTGTCTGCAGTGAGTAAATGTTCTCCTTTCCCCACAAGCCTCAGCCATCCAGTTCTAGGGGAACTTCTGGCCTTGGTGGGTACTGCATGTACATGGTATACTTATCATGCTGGCAAAACATTCACATACATGCAATACAACTAAATAATTTTTTTTTTGTCTTTTTGAGACAGGGTATCCCTGTAGCCCCAGCTGTTCTGGAACTCACTCTGTAGACCAGGCTGGGCTTGAACTCACAAAGATCCACCTGCCTCTGCCTCCCAAGTGCTAGGATCAAAAGTGTTTGCCACCACGCCCTGCAGCAATAAAATATTTTTAAAGGGATGTTTTTTCTCAATTTTAACATCTGAGAGTCACATGGGAGTAGTAGTTAACGCTACTTGACAGTTACTGCCCATTTGAAATGCATTACAGCACAGTCCTGTGCATTTTTTCCATGTATGCTCTTTTTCATATATGTTCCTTCTGGAGATTCATAAGGTAGGTACTATTGTTTTATACATTTTATACTTGAAGAAATTAAGGCTCAAAAAGGCAAAATTGCCAAAGGCAATAAGTGGAAGTCTCACAATTTGAACGTAAGCAGTTTTGCTTCAGAGCACGTGATCTTTACTTTTTTATTTTTTGATTAATTAAAAAAAATTGAGACAGGTCTGGCTGTCTTGGAACCTACTATGAAAACCAGGCTAGCCTCAGACTTACAGAGATCTGCCTGCCTCTGCCTTTAAGTGTTCTGATTAAAGGTCTGTGCCACTAAACCCTGATTGTTATTTTATTTTTTAAACTTTTGTTGCTATTTTGTAATACTATGCCTAGCATGTGGTAGGGCCTGGATTTTATCTCTAGCACTGTTTAAAAACAAAAAACCAGAGCCCAATAAAGGGAGAAGGAAAACCCCAGCTCTCCAAAGTTGTCTGTGACCTTCTAGTTCACCAGCACATACATATCATGTGTGCTCCTGTGTGCATGCACACAGTAATAATAATAATAATAAATAAACTTTTAAAAAATGGTGCTAAGTCATATCAGACAGTTGATAAAAAGTTTTTATAGATGAAATGAAAAAATGGAACTTTCTATTTTTTCTTGCCTCTGAGTATCTTAGCATGGACTAAGTTCAAATTCTGCTTCACCACTTTGTAGTTCTATGACCTTCAGCACATCATAGGTCAGTAGGTGAAAGCTACTTGTTGCTGGTTCTGTGGTGATGGCTCCTTCTCTGTCTCTTCTCTTAATCAGGTGGATTTGTTTAAAAAGAGTCTTCTGTTGATTCCTATTCACCTGGAAGTCCACTGGTCTCTCATTACTGTGACACTCTCTAATCGAATTATTTCATTTTATGATTCCCAAGGCATTCATTTTAAATTTTGTGTAGAGGTAAGTTAATACTCTCTTTTCTTGTTTATCTTATAATTGACCAAATTATCTCATAGCTCTAGACAGGAGTCTTAACAGTTGCTTTCAAGAAAGTGCTCTGAACTGCTATGAAAAGAGACTACAGGAAGCCTGTCAGGACGGGGAGAGGCCGCTGCCAGAGCCGCCCCTCCCTGCTAGGTATATGCCCTGTGTGCATTTCGTCACCATTTTTTCTGCTTTTCCATAAAAGTTGCTTTTGGAGAGAGGTCTTTTTGAGACAAGGTCTCGCTTTAGCCCTAGCTGGCCTTAAGTCACAGAGCTCCACCTGCCTCTCAAGTGCCAGGATTAAAGAGATGTGCCATCATGCCTAGTAAAGAATGCTTTTTGAGTGAAAATAAAAACTTTTTTTCTTGGTTATCCTAAATCTAAGATTTTCTCATATCTTCAAAGTAACTTCTGTGCTGTCACAATATAGTACACTTCAAATAACTTTTTTCTTTCTTTATTTTTGGTCTTTTTGAGAATCTCACTGCAGCCTCAGCTGTCCTGGAACTCACTGTGTAGACCAGGATGCCCTCGAATTCACAGAGATCCACCTGCTTTTCTGCCTCCCAAGTGCTGGGATTAAAGGCGTGTGCCACCACACCAGCTCGTTTCTCTTTTTCAGTAAGAAATAATAGAATATATTTATTGGACAGAACTGGGTTGTTTTCACTAAACTGGGTAAATTCTAATATTAGAGGGCTAGAGAGATGGCTCAGTGGTTAAGAGCACTTGCTGATCTTGTATAGGGCCAGAGTTCAGTTCCCAGCACTGCTTGAAACTCTAGCCCTAGGGGATCTGTTGCCCTCTTTTGGCCTCTTTGGCATCCCTCCCTCAACATCCACAAATAAAACTCAAAATAATAAATTTAAAAATTCTAATAGAATATATGTAATTGCCATATGTGTGATTCTTTTTTAGCCAAAAATACTATGGATGAACATAAAGATGAATCAGATAAAAGAAAAAGCCCACGAAGTCCCAAAAAAATGAAGACAGACTCTGATTCTGAGAAAGGTGAGGTAAAAGGTTCAGATGCTACAAAAGGAACAAATGAAGGTGAAATGGATGTCTCCAAGATACCTGAGGAGAAGGACCAAGGTAAGGATGGTCACGTACAGAGGGCCGCCCGGGCGATGGGAATGCCCTGGATCAGGCCCCACTGGAAAGGTACTGCAGCGCTACATGACTCATGAAGTGGACAGTTCACCCTGACAAGTGCAAATGCTGTAGCCTGTTCATAGAAGTCTACAGCCATTTGTCATGATTTGTGATCATTTTTATCACACCAAGGGCGGCCTCACTGGAAGCACTTTCTGACCGCTCTAGCTTCTTCCACCTCATTAGTTTCTTTCTGTGGGTTTGCCTATTTTGAACATTCATTTAAATAGAATTAGGCCGTCTTGTGCTTTGGAGTGCACTTCTGTAACCTAGCACAGTCTTCCCACTTTTCATCCATGTTGTGTTCATCAGTGCTTTATTCTTATTTCCAGAAAAGCCTCTGCTCTTTGAATAGCCACAGCTTGTTGTTCAGTCACTGCTGAGTAAACATTTGGGTCTTTTTACTCTCTAGCTGTTGTGCATAATGCTGTGAACATTAATGGACAAAGTGGTTTTGAGGGCTTCTGGGGTTTTTTTTTTTTTGTTTTTGTTTGTTTGTTTTTGTTTTTAACATTTATTCCAAGGGATAGATAGAACTCCAGTCATAATAATAAATGCCTTTACCTAGTGAGCCTTCTCTGTGGCTCTGTATACAAGTTTATTTGTAGAGCCAGGTTTTAACTTCATAGAGACAGACCAAAGAGTGAAATTCCTAGATTGTATGGAAACCTCATATTTAACTTTTTGAGAAACTTACATTGTCATTAAAAGTTTTCAGGGGCCAGTAAGATAAATGAATAAAAAATATTTTTATTAAAAATAAAAAAGCTTTTTTCCAGGTGTGGTGGTGCACGCCTTTAATCCCAGCACTTGGGAGACAGAGGCAGGTAGAGTTCAAGGCCAGCCTGGGGTCTGCAGAGTGAGTTCCAGGACATCTGGGGCCACAGAGAGACCCTGCCTCAAAAAGACCATAAATAAATAAATAAATAAGTAAGTAAATAAATAAATAAATAAATAATTTTTTGAAAATTAAAAAGCTTTTAAGGAAACATATAAGCAGACTATAGGGATGAGTCACTGTATAATGTGCTTGATGCGTAAGTATGAGGACTGGTATTCCCATTCCCAGAGTCTGTGGGATTGCCAGGTGTGTGAGGTGGGATCACCTGTAATTTCAGCATTCGGAAGACAGATGCTGGACTATCAGTAATGGTGAACACTGGGTTCAAGGAATAATGTGGACACTGACTGACTCCTGAGGTCATCCTCAGGTGTCCACACACACATAGGTACACATATACCAGCACCTGAACAAACATCTATGAATAAATAACATGGGCTAAGCCAGGCATTGCGGTTCAGATATATTTATTTATTTATTTATTTATTTATTTATTTATTTATTTATTTATATGAATGTATTGGCTGCATGTAGGTTTGTGTACCTGTGTCGTGCAATGCCGCGTAGGTCAGAAGAGGGCGTCGGATTCCCCTGGAACTGGAGTTCTCCTGGAATTGGAGTTACAGATGGTTCTCAGCCGCCATGTGGGTGCTGGGGATCGAACCTGGGTCCTCTGCAAGAGCAGTCAGTGCTCTTAACCGCTAGGCTATCTCTCCAGCCCCTGTGGTTCAGACCTTTAAACCTAGTACCACCTAGGAGGATGAGGCAGAAGGATTGCCTTGAGTCTGAGGTCAGCCTGGGCTACAGAGTAAGACTCTGTCTCAGAAAAACAAAATAAGAAGTTCCTGGTATAGCTGATGACTGACTGGCTCTATGACATACACACCAGGGACCATATATCATTTCTTGCTAAAGTGCCTTTTCGGTCCAAATAATATACTTGGTTTTAAGGTTTTTTTGTTTGTTTGTTTAGGTTTTTTTTGTCTTTTTTGAGACAGGGTCTCCTTGTAGACGCAGCTGTCCTGGAACTCACTATGTAGACCAGGCTGGTCTTGAACTCACAGAGATCCCCCTGCCTCTGCGTCTCAAGTGTTGGGACTAAAGGCATGCGCCACCACACCTGGCAGTTTTAAGTGTTTTTGATAATAAAAATGGGAGGAAAAGGTTAGCACATAAAAGAACAAAAGTAGGTCTGGGCATGGTAGCACACACCTCTAATCCTAACACTCAAAATGTAGAGTCAAAAAGGATCATCTCAAGTTCAAGAAAAGTAATACCTCTAAAAGTTAAAATAGTCTTATGAATTTCTCATTTACTTTATTTAACAGATGGAAAAGAACTTTTAGATTCGGATAATAATGCCAAACCCTTCAAGGAAGAACCCATGGAGATTGATGACAATTTGAAAACAGAGTCTCATCTAAACTGTCAAGAAAGTACTCAAGAGGATGTGGTCAATGTCAGTGAAGGTTTCCATCTAAGGACTAGTTACAAGAAGAAAACAAAATCATCCAAGCTGGACGGACTTCTTGAAAGGAGAATTAGACAGTTTACCCTGGAGGAAAAACAGCGCCTTGAAAAATTGAAGCTGGAGAGTGGAATTAAGGGAACAGGCAAGTCTTCCACAAGTTCTTTGAAAAGTCTTTCTGAATCACCCATAACAGCAAAAGCAAAAGAAGGGCATCAGAGTGACTCACCCAAACAAGAGCAAAGCCCTAGTGTAACTAGTATTAAACCTGAGGACTCAATGCAAGAGTGCTCACCAAGTGATTCCTCAGTTCTTGGTATCAGTGGTCCTAGTCTTAATACAAACAAACTCCCTCCAAAAGATCAAGCATTAGATGATCTCTCCATTCAGAGTCCTGGGCCTAATTATCAGAAACAGAACTCTGTTGAAAATGACTTTGATGCCAGTCTCTCTGACCCTGCAAGTAAAGGACTGGAGTTAAATCAAACTAAAATGAAAGGAAATGATTACTTTACTGATGACTCTAAGCCAGCGAGTGCAGTTGACATTGGTACTTCGATCTATAAAAACAAGAAACCACCCCTACAGGAAGATGGTAGTACCATTTGTTCTTCCAAGAGTACTTTACCTACACCAGTACCCAAAAGTACCAGTGTCAAAAATGCTTACTCCCTCTCAAAAGCAATGGACCTTGACAGGAAGCTAGGATGTGACTCTGAATACAATAGCACTTTGGAGACTAGTTCAGACACCATGTCTATTCAGGATAACAGCGAAGAAGACATGATTGTTCAGAATAGCAGTGAAAGGATTTCTGAACAGATTGTGACTCCAGGACAAGGTGTCGAAAGTATAGAGCCTTTGAAATATGAGTTTGTTTCTCAGTCCACTGAAAATTCTGATGACAAGCCACAGGGTAAGGTAAATGAAGCAAATGGTAGAAGAATAAGCCATCACCAGAAGCTTGAGGAGAGACCACTTACTAAATGTGCTGACCAAATAAGCCTAAATAAAAATACTATGGACAAAAAGAATAATGAAAATCGAGAGCCTGAAAAGAAAGGACAGAAAACAAATAAATTTCAAATTAATGGCAAAGATACTAAATCTAAAGTGCATTTGAAAGGGGAGTGCTTGAAGGAAATCTCAGAAAGTAAAGTAGTAAGTGGTAATGTTGAACCAAAGGTCAATAATATCAATAAAGTAGTTCCTGGAAATATTAGGTCACTGTCTGTTAAAGAAACTGCTATTAAGCCATTTGTTAATGGTGATGTCATCATGGAAGATTTTAATGAAAAAAATAGTTCAGAAACCAACTCATGTTCTCTGAGTTCTTCAGATGCTGAAGGCAATTACCAAGATAGCCTCGAGACCCTGTCGTCAACCAAAGATTCTGACGGTACCCAGGTAACTACACCCCCACCCCCTTGTCCAGAAAGCAACTCCTTTAATCAGGTGGAAGATATGGAAACTGAAACTCAGGAGGTTAAGAAAGTTACTCCATCTCCTGTTACTTCTGGAGAGGAGTCTAACCTCAGTAATGACTTCACAGATGAAAATGGTCTGCCTAGCAGCAAAGGTGAAAACGTCAATGGAGAATCCAAAAGAAAAACAGTTATCACAGAAGTTACCACAATGACATCCACAGTTGCTACAGAGTCAAAAACCGTGATCAAGGTAGCGCAGGGCAACAAACAGACTGTGGTCTCTTCCACAGAAAATTGCGCCAAATCCACTGTCACAACCACCACCACTACTGTAACAAAGCTCTCTACACCCTCCACAGACAGCTGTGTAGACATCATCTCTGTAAAGGAGCAGAGCAAAACTGTCGTCACCACGACAGTGACAGACTCCTTGACCACTGCAGGAGGCACATTGGTGACATCTATGACAGTGAGCAAAGAGTATTCCACAAGAGACAAAGTGAAACTGATGAAATTTTCAAGACCAAAGAAGACACGTTCTGGTACAGCCCTGCCATCCTATAGGAAGTTTGTTACCAAGAGCAGCAAGAAGAGCATATTCGTGTTGCCCAATGATGATTTGAAAAAGTTGGCCAGAAAAGGAGGAATCCGTGAAGTCCCTTATTTCAATTACAATGCAAAACCTGCCTTAGATATATGGCCATATCCTTCTCCTAGACCAACCTTTGGTATCACGTGGAGGTATGCACTTTGCGTGTATTTGAGGGTGGGAGGAACTTTTTTTGCTTTTTTTGAGACAGGGTCTCCCTTTAGTCCCAGCCGCCCTGGAGCTCACTATGTAGACCAGGCTGGCCTTGAGCTCACAGAGATCCTCCTGCTTCTGCCTCCCTAGTCCTGGGATTAAAGGCATGTGCAACCATGCCCAGCTGGGAGGAACTTCTTAAAGAGTTATAAAAAATACCTCATTTTTTAAGTAAAATGAGAGAAAATTGAGAAGCATCTATTTAGTGGCCAGAGTTAGCATTGGAAGTAAGATTCAGAAAGCTTCCAGTTCAGACACCTGGTAGTCCTAAAGTTTTCCTAGGTAAAATGGACTTAAGAAAAAAATATCTAAACACTTTAGATGTAAAGGAATCTTTAATATGAATCTCCATTTTAACTTTCATAAGATAAATAGTACATGCCAAATTTGGTTGTTTTTATGGCCTAATTTTCCAGGGGATTTCATATTATTTGCTCTGGTAACAAGTTAACCACAGAATTGGATTATCACCAACTTGTAGAATGTTTGAATTTTATTTCTCTGAGGTGATTCATGAAAACCTAAGACAAAGGGAAGTAAGCCTATAAATTCCATGAAGCCCATCATGTCAGATCTTCCTAGTACAACTTATTTGCACAATAAGCATGTTTTGGAGTTCTGTAATATATAAGGTATACTATAAATTCCTAGGAATTTTTTTTCAACTCAAAAACACTCCTAATTTAAAATGTTCTGTGTTCTCTTATGTTTGGGAACATATACATATATATGTATATATAGATATGTGTGTATATATTATTGACAGTTGTGAACCCATGTAGTTTTATACGGGGGAGGGATTTTTATGGGCACATAATATTTTGCCTGTGACTACATAGTTAGGAGCAGTGCTTGCTTCCCTCCTCCCATTCATCCTGTATGTATTACTGCATTTCACATATTTGTCCACGCCTCGCCCCTCTTCCTGCCTCTGTCCCTATCTTCTCACCCTTTATAATTGAGAGAGATGGAACATAAACTTTAAAACATAAAAGAGCTGGGGACCATGCTAGAAAGCAGGATTGATCTTAGCTGCGGTTAGATTTTACATTATCATTTAAGCAAGTTTCTGAGTGACCTTCATTTCAGTGTGTATTGATTGATATGTTTCCAATTTGTTTAAGTTAAAAATCACACTTTTTGTATATCACAGTCAGCTAGTTTGTATTAGAGAACATGACAAAATCTGATGTAAATTAGCATTCTCTGTAAAGGAATGAATTCCCTATGACGACCCTTCATAGTTTGTATGACCTCATCATTTGATTTGAAGTAAGCTATCATCACTGCATTGCACACTCCATAGAGACAGCTGAAAAGTACAATTTCTCTGCAGGGCCTGCAATGAAGGGTTTGCAGAATCCTGCAGGGAATCAAGGAACTCCTCATTGCAGTTCATGGATTTGTAGGATTACTGCACTTTTCTGCTTTCTTCATTGAGAGCGGTCCCAAAATGTATCCTTGACTGTCCTGCAGGTAACTTCTTTCCACTGGAAAAGTTACTGTGTACAAGTAGTTGAGTTAAGATGCTGTAGCTGGAGGCTGGCCTTTCTGTTCTCTCTACTTTGAAGTGGAAGGTAGTCCGGCGGGACCCTCGGGGAGAATTGGACCCCAGTCCTAATCTCCATTACTCCAGGACCCTTGTCCATATGGTCCAGGTTTCAGGAGCTTTTAATTAATGATGTTTTTTTATTGCATTGGTACATGTTTCTGTTTGTTTAATTTCTCATTTTTTCTTTTATTTATTTATGTGTATGAATGTACTGTCTGCATGTAGGTCTGTGCACCCGTGTTGTGCAATGCCGCGGAGTTCAGAAGAGGGCTTCGGATTCCCCTGGAACTGGAGTTCTCCTGGAGTTGGAGTTACAGACGGTTCTCAGCCGCCATGTGGGTGCTGGGGATCGAACCCGGGTCCTCTGCAAGAGCGATCGGCGCTCTTAACCGCTAGGCCATCTCTCCAGCCCCAATTTCTATTTTTTAATAGAAATACTTTCCTGTATATTTTTAATAGATAATTGCCTTCAAATACATGCTAAGTTCTTAACTAGTTGAAAATGAAATATAATCCCTTCTATCTAATGGACGTATAACTACAGATATGTGTTATTCTTGATTTTATGATACATTAAAAATAACTATGCATATAAAGTGAATTTTTACATTAACACTTACATAAGATACGTTCGCTGCTTAGAGTACAGGCTAAGAATGCCAAAGGCTCATCTATGATCCTCTCTTCTTTTGGTATCAAACTCCTGGCCTCAAGCAGTCCTCCCAGCCCAGCCTCACAAGTAGCTAGGATTACAGGCAGGCCTAACTGCATGTGTGTTATTTGTTAAATATAACATTAAGGCCGAGTACCATGGAAAAATTGAAACTTGAATTGTAGGCCCCACAGAACCTCCTTAACCCTCTGCACTATCCATTACCTTATGCCCTTTCCCCCAGGCTCTGACTCTGTTTCATTGTCACTTTGAACTGGCAGTTGTCCTCCACAGTGCTGACAGAGGGCTCATGCTAAATGTCCATCCATGCTGGGAATATTCTGATTGAGCTATTTACTACTTCAGGGAAAGGCACAGAAAGTACCTGTCTCCCAGGGATCACTCAGTACTTCCCTTACTACCCTGTTTAGTACTGGAGGCCTTAATAGTATGTACAGTTTTTAGTCTTGTTCTTTAAGCCCTTGGTCTTGCCCAGCATGTCCTTCCTTTTGCCTTCCTTACCCATGCAAGCTCCATCTCTGTCCATACATAGGCATCCCTTCCCTCTGGCCATAATGACTCTGGACGTGGTGCCTTAGAAGTATGTGCTTTTGCACATTCTTCTTAGCATATATATGCTCCTTGCCTTCAGTGAACTACCCTGTTACCCCCTTAGCCTGTCCTTTCAGACTATGGCCAACCTTTTGTACTTTCCTGTCATACAGCACCTTGAAACAAGCAGATTTGAATCCACTTCTACATACTCCAGCTCTTTTCTCATACTCTTTAAAATTTATTTATTTATTTATTTATTTATTTATTTATTTATTTATATGAGTGTACTGTCTGCACCCATGTCGTGCAATGCCGTGGAGGTCAGAGAGGGTGTCGGATTCCCGTGGAACTGGAGTTTTCCTGGAATTGGAGTTACAGATGGTTCTCAGCCGCCATGTGGGTGCTGGGAATCAAACCCAGGTCCTCTGCAAGAGCGGTCGGCCCTCTTAACGGCTAGGCCATCTCTCCAGCCCTCTTTTCTCATAACCCTCTTAACGTATGGGTGGCACTTAACTGTTTTTTGAATGAATGAATGAATGAATGAGCAGACTGATAATCTGTGAGCTGTTATTATTATCTACATTTTATTTAGAGCTCCTATTTTGGGCTAGAGATAATAGCTCAGTGGTAGAGTACTAACTTACCTTGTAGCTCAAGTCCTTGGGTTCCACTCCCTAGTTTGGAGGGGTAGAGGCAGGCAAAGAGAGAATTTGATGTTTTTGTTTGACCCTAGAGAGTAAGTTGGAGCAGGGGTGGGGTGGGGATTGAGAATGAATTTCTCTTCTTCTTTCAGCTTTTCATTCTGTATAAATGCTTGACCCAGCGCCTGAGCGCCCCCCCCCCCATGAGTTCCTGAAGAATTTCTGTAGAGTATGGTCTGAACTGAAAGTGACAGATACTTCTCCCCTCTCAGGATATAGCTACACCCTAATTTAAAGAGTTCTGTCTAGGACCAAGGATCATAGGGTACGAACATGAGGGGAAGAATATGCCATGGCTATAGGAATTGAATTAACTAGAGCTTTGCCTTTTCCTGAGAATAGTAACAGTAGGAAGTATCGCCATTCAATTCAAATGCAAAATTGTCTTAACGATTTACTGTGCCTCTTTTAGTGGAAGAAATTATTTAATTGTCTAGGCTTCTTCTGCATTGCACTTTACCAGTATATCCATTTTATGTAGCATGAGAATGCCCTACATTTAGTTATTTGAGGCTGCTTTAGTATATATCATAGTGGATCCATTTTAGGGTATAATGTTGAGATGCATATTTATTTTAAAAGAAAAGAAAAATACAACTTCATAGTGCTTCTGGAAAAAGAATTTTCTTCATATTAGTAGCTAATATAGTATTGTATATTTTCTAGTAATGTTTTTGTTAATCATAGGATTCCAGAAATACCCCAGCTTTGTTAGTGTACAAGTCTTTGCAGTGCTCTCCTTTGAACAACTGTTCTTTTTTTTAATTTTATTTATTTTTGAATGTGTATGAATGTACTGTCTGTATGTAGGCTTGTGCACCCGTGTCGTGCAACAGCGCGAAGGTCGGAAGAGGGTCTCGGATTCCCCTGGAACTGGAGTTCTCTTGGGATTGGAGTTACAGACGGTTCTCAGCCACCATGTGGGTGCTGGGGATCGAACCCAGGTCCTCTGCAAGAGCAGTCGGTGCTCTTAACCGCTAGGCTATCCCTCCAGCCCCACAACTATTCTTTGAGTATAGAATTTGCTTTCACTTTTAAAAGCTCTTACAATTACAAAGTGTTTTTCTCTTGTTTGACTCTCTGAGAAAATGCAAGCATTTCAGTTTTTTTGTTTTGTTTTTGCAAGAACTAGTGAATCATGATTTTATTGCAGATAGTTTAGAATTAGATTAATTAATGATTTTTAAGTGAAACCAACTGGCTTTACATATTTATGTCATTGGAAATTAATCTAGAAAATTAAAAAATGTTCGATGCATGCTATCTTAGGAACAAAAAGTTATATTTTTGAACCTAAGACTCGAAAGTCTCTAGATCCATGTTATAGGTACTGAGGTCAGAAGGAAGACCTGGGACACATGCTTCAGTTTAGTAGCAAGAAAAAGAAAAGAGTGTGAAAATGTGCATTTGCGTGTTTATATATAGTATGATATTTGGGTTGTTCTTTTAGGTATAGACTTCAGACTGTAAAGTCCTTAGCAGGAGTGAGCCTGATGTTACGATTGCTGTGGGCCAGTTTGAGATGGGATGACATGGCAGCCAAGGCTCCTCCAGGAGGAGGGACTACACGCACAGGTAAGGGAGTTGGAGTTTTAAAAATTATTTTATTATTTATTTGTTATTATCATTTTATTTTCTTTTTTATTATTTTATTATTTTTTATTTATTATTTTTATTTTATTTTATTAGGGTCTCTCCTTTTAGCCTTAGCTGGCCTGGAACTCACTATATAGACCAGGTTGGCCTTGAACTCACAGAGATCAGCCTGCCTCTACTGCCTGGGTACTGGCGCTAAAGGTATGTGCCACTACGCCTGGCTCAAGGGAGTTGTATTTTAAGTTTAAATGATAGGGGCCGAGGATGTAGCTCAGTTGGTAGCACACCCACCTTACATGTATAAGGCTCTGAGTTTCATCTCTAGCACTGTATGAACTGGGTGTAGTGGGTTCAGGCCTGTAATCCCAGTACCCATGAACTAGAGGCACGAGGATCAAAAGTTCAAGGTCATCCCCGCCTATGAGTTGAAGACCAACCTGAGTTATAGTTATATTGACCAACAACAACAACAAAAGAAGCCAGACCTGGTGGCTCAGGTTTGTAAACCCAGCTACTTTAAAGGCTGAGCCAGGAGGATCTCATCAGTGGCCTACTTAGACTATAGAGTGAGTTCAAGGCCAGCTTGAGTAAGTTAATAAGACCCTGTCTCAAAACCACCCAAAAAGGTCTGCAACTGTAGCAGCTTGGTATTAGAACACTTACCTGCAATGTACAAGGCTCTGAATTCAATCCCCAGCACTGAAAGGAGGGAAGGGGGCGGGGTAAGAGCTTTAGCCATCAGGACTAGAGAGATGGCTCAGCAGTTAAGAGCACTGGCTGTTCTTGCAGGGGACCTGGATTTAATTTCTAGCACCCATATGGCAGCTAACAGCCATCTATAACTCTAGTTCCAGGGGATCCAACATCCTCTTCTGACCTCCTTGGGCATTATATAACATGGGTACACTTACATATATACAGGTAATAAACTCTTACACAATCAATCAATCAATCAATAAAATGTTTTTAAAATTTAACTATTCACTGCACTTATTACATGTCTTAGAAAAATTATAACCTTATGTAAATGTGCCATGTGTCATAAAGTCAAGGGGAAGTGTCAGATTATTAGCTGAGTATGCCTGCCTCTGCCTTGCAAGTACTAGGATTAAAGGGTGTGCGACACCACGCCTGGCATTTATACCTATATTTATTTATTTATTTGTATGAATGTATTGTCTGCATGTAGGTCTGTGCACCCGTGTTGTGCAATGCTGCGGAGGTCAGAAGAGGGCATCGGATTCCCCTGGAACTGGAGTTCTCCTGGAATTGGAGTTACAGACGGTTCTCAACCGCCATGTGGGTGCTGGGAATCGGACCCGGGTCCTCTGCAAGAGCAGTCTGCGCTCTTAACCACTAGGCCATCTCTTCAGCCCCCATTTATACCTTTTTTTTTTTATTTCTGTATGTGTATGAATGTACTGTCTGCATGCAGGTCTGTGCACCCGTGTCGTGCAATGCCGCAGAGGTCAGAAGAGGGTCTCAGATTACCTTGGAACTGGAGTTCTCCTGGAATTGGAGTTTCAGACGGTTCTCGGTCGCCATGTGGATGCTGGGGATCGAACCCGGGTACTCTGTAAGAGCAGTCAGCGCTCTTAACCGCTAGGCGATCTCTCTAGCCCCCCATTTATACCTTTTTTAAGCAGCACCAAATGCCCTGTGTTTTTAGTTCCTTTGTATTTCACATGGTTATTAATACTATGTAAATTCAATTCCCGCAGAAACATCTGAAACTGAAATCACAACCACAGAAATCATTAAAAGGCGAGATGTTGGACCTTACGGCATTCGTTCCGAGTACTGTGTCAGGAAGATCATTTGCCCCATCGGAGTTCCAGAAGCCCCAAAAGGTAAGCAGTAGAAAGAATTCCTTTGTTAGTGGTTTGTTAGCCATATATTTTACTAATTGAAATTTATTAGACCTTGTTTCTTTAACTATTTAAGCTTTCACTAGAAAATTTTCCAATATTAAAAGAGAGACTGAGATGGTTAGGTTGCCATGAATTACAGCCTGGGCTACAAACTCCAAACTGACACAAACTATTTGAGACAGAAATGCCAGAACAAAGGTTAAGAGCACTGCCTGCTCTTCCAGAGGACCCCAGCTCAGTTCCCAGCACCCAAATGCAGCTAACACCCATCCTTAACTCCAGTTCTAGGGGATCCCTCAGCCTCTGCAGGCTCCAGGCACTCATGTGGCATACCTACTTACATACATGCAAGCAAAATGTTTGTACACATAAAATAAAAATAAATAAAACCTTTTTTGAAAAAAATACAGGAAGCTGTGCATGGTCAGGCTCTCAGTTTAACACAGCATGAGGTCGAGGCAGGAAGATCTGGCTCTAGGCCAGCCTGATCTGTACAGTGAGGCCATCTGAAAAACAAAAATGAAAAGAGAAGTGGAAGATATAAAGGGTAAATCTTGTTGGGCATAGTAGCACACAGACTGGCAATCCCTAATACTTGAGATCCTGTGACTAGAGCATCACAAGCTGAGAGCTGACTGTGGCTAGGACTGGAGAGATGGCTCTGGGTTTAAGAACACATATTGCTCTTTCAAAGGACTCAATACTAATGTCTGGTGGTTCACAGGCATATATAACTTCAGTTCCAGGGTGATCCATAGTCTCTGGCCTCCACAAGCACAGTACTCGTGTATATACCCACATATAACCACATACACCCACACACACATACACACACACACACAAGCACAGTACTCGTGTACACACACACACACACACACACACACACACACACACGGGCATAGTTAAAACTAATAAAAATCTTTTTTTTCCTTTTTTTTCTTTTAAGATGGGGGCTGGGCATGGTGGGGCCCACCCTTAATCCCAGCACTCAGGTGGCAGAGGTAGGTGGAATTTTGTGAACTCCAGGCCAGCCAGGGCTACATAATGAGACCCTGTTTCAAAAACAACAAAAAATGACTGGGACAGCAAACCCCTGTAATCCTAACACTTGAGAGGTGGCTACATAGTGAGTTTGATGCCAGTTGAGCTACATGCTACATGAGACTCTATACCTCCCACCCCAGAAAAAGAGTGCTCTTAAAAAAAAAAAGAGTGCTCTTTGGGGGCTTGAGAGAAGGCTCAGCAGTTAAGACCAGGTTTGGTTCCCAGTACCTATATGGACAGCCATCTGTAGCTCCTGTTCCATGGGGTCTTATGTCCTGTTCTGACATCCATGGACACTGTATACATGTGGTGCACTTACATGCAGACAAAACATACATATACAATAAAAATAATAAATAAATATTTATTTCAAAAGGTACCTTGGGCAACTTTACAAGGCACTGTTCCAAACAAACTTTTTTTTTTTTCATGGTGTTTGAGTCAGGGTCTCCCTGTAGTCCCAGCTGTCCTGGAACTCACTCTGTAGAGCAGGCTGGCCTTGAACTCACAAAGATCTGCCTGCCTCTGCTTCCTGAGTGCTAGGATTAAAGGCGTGCACCACCACACCTGGTTTCAATTCTTTTTTTTTTTTTTAATTTTTTTTTTATTAATTTTATTTCTGTATGTGTATGAATGTACTGCCTGCATGCAAGTTTGTGCACCCGTGTTGTGCAATGCCACGGAGGTCAGAAGAGGGTCTCGGATTCCCCTGGAACTGGAGTTTCAGACAGTTCTCGGCCGCCATGTGGGTGCTGGGGATCGAACCCGGGTCCTCTGTAAGAGCGGTCGGCGCTTTTAACCGCTAGGCCATCTCTCCAGCCCCTCAATTCTTTTTTGATAGGGATTATACTTAACTTCAAAGTTAGAGTTAGTGAATAATGACTTGTACTCTACCCATTTTGAAAGCATACCAAAATATGAGCACTTGTCCCAGGAGAAGATGGAATCCTAGCATAGTGGAAACTGCTGTTCTGGACCCCAAATAGATATCAGTAGCATAGACACAGCCTTCCAACTCAGCCCTCCCTGCTGACTTCCTGGGATGCACCAGTTCTGCAGTGCTTGTCCTTTTTACTCTTTTATTTATTTACAGATAGATAGATAGATAGATAGATAGATAGATAGATAGATAGATAGATAGATAGATAGATAGATCTGCAGTGCTTGTCCTTTTTGATAGATAGATAGATAGATAGATAGATAGATCGATCTGCAGTGCTTGTCCTTTTTTTTGTTGTCGTTAAAAAAAAATATGGAACGCTTCACGAATTTGCATGTCATCCTTGCGCAGGGGCCATGCTAATCTTCTCTGTATCATTCCAATTTTTAGTATATGTGCTGCCGAAGCTAGCACAGTGCTTGTCCTTTTTACTCTTTTATTTATTTACAGATAGTTAGATAGATAGAGATAGAGATATAGATATAGATAGATATTGGTCTCCTTGCAGCCCCAGCTGTCCTGGAACTCTGTGTAGACTAGGCTGGCCTTGAATTTACAGAGATCTGCTTGCCTCTGCCTCCCAAGTGCTGGGATTAAAGGCATGCACCACCACACCTAGCTATTCTTTTCTTTTCTTCTTTTATTTTCTAAATCTTATAATTGGTAGATTTTATATGTTCTTAATAGGTCCAGATCCTCTTTTTATAGTGGATAAATATACCATAGCTCCTCAGTGCCAGGAAAGGAAAATATTATTGCCAACTCAACTGTGAAGCTACTGTTAGGCCTTGCTTCATTTCACCCTTTGAAGAAGGTGGCATTGGGGAGTTTAGTGGTTCAGTACTGTAATCCCAGCACTCAAAGATGAATTACTTTCAGCCACATGTGGAGTTGGGATTAAGAACAGAAATCCAGGCACAGGAAAGGGTGTCGTGAAGGCTCATAAGGTCTTTTTATCCAGGCGGGTAAGCCTCATCACATGAGCCTGCTTTTTCGAATGAAGTTTTTCTAAAAAGTATATTCCTGAGTATACTCTGGTTTCTTTTCTAAAGAAACACCTACACCTCAGCGGAAAGGCCTTCGATCAAGTGCACTGCGACCGAAGAGGCCAGAAACACCCAAGCAGACTGGCCCTGTTATTATCGAAACCTGGGTAGCAGAAGAGGAGCTGGAGCTGTGGGAAATCAGGGCCTTTGCTGAGAGGTAATCCAAAACCCAACTCCTGCTCCAGTGTCTCAGCTCTTTAAAAGTAGAAAATTCTCACATTAATAGTCTATTTGGTACATTTGTTCTAGTTTTGCTACACCCTTTAATTTTATGTATCAGATAGGCATAATTTATAAGGTCTTATTTTTCTAATTTTTGATGTGTTCTTATTATGCTTCTGTTACTTTTAATTACCTCTTAAAAATATTTACACATAAGTTTCTAGTTAATGTTCATTTTCGAAATAGAATGAGTTCCATGCCCTTGTATGATGAGTCACTCCTTGTTTCTTACAGAGTGGAGAAAGAAAAGGCACAAGCAGTAGAGCAGCAGACTAAGGTCAGTGAAAGAAGGTGGTGGAAGATACCAAGGCCCAGAGGGGGGGTGATCAGTGGGGTGCCACTGCGCAACAGCCAAATTCAGGCATGTCCAGTGCCCGGGAATTATGTGTTCCTGGTGGATTTCTAAAAAATGTACCAGCCGGGTGTGGTGGCACATGCCTTTAATCCCAGCACTCAGGAGGTAGAGGCAGGTGGATCTCTGTGAGTTCAAGGCCAGCCTGGTCTACATAGAGAACTCCAGGTCAGCTGGGACTAATGGGAGACCCTGTCTCCAAAAAAGAACAAAAAAAAAAAAAAAAAAAAAGAAATGTACCTCATGTTTTATTACTTGAAAATATCTCTGTGGTACATGAAAGTATGGTTTTACCATTAGTATACATGGTTGGAGACCATTGAAATAACATTTCTATTGCCATTGATTTTTTTTTTTTGGAGGGGGGAGATCTTTTTGAGACAGGGTCTCCCTGTGGCCACAGGCTGGTCTGGAACTCACTGTAGACCAGGCTGGCCTCTATCACAAAGATCCACCTGCCTCTGCCTCCCGAGTGCTAGGACTAAAGGCGTGCGCCACCACGCCCGGCTCTGAATTAAAAAAAAAAAAATCACTGGGGCTGGAGAGATGGCCTAGTGGTTTAAGAATGCTAACTGCTCTTGCAGAGGACCCAGGTTCAATTCCCAGCACCCACATGGCAGCTGAGAACCGTCTTTAACTCCAGTTCCAGGGGAATCTCACACCCTCTTTAATCTCCGAGGCATTGCACGACATGGATGCACAAACCTACATGCAGACAGTACATTCATACACATACAAAAATAAATAAAAATTTTTAAAAATCAGCATATGTTTTAAGATTAGGTAAATCAAGCTGCCATAATAAAAATGCAGCCTTTCCTTTTCTCTTTGCTGAATCTCACACTAAACATCACAGAGTCTTATCATCTTGTAAGGTGGCTCATGACTCTTTCATCATTCTGAAATCTAGATATTTGTGTAGGCAAAACGTTTTGATGATTTTAAACTTCTTTACGAACAAACTTGTAGTATAGAGACTTGGAAATAGAACATTCATGAAGAAATTTAGGAAAATTTACACAGGCTTATCTTCTCTGTGGAAGTTAAACATCCTGGAAATCTATGCAGTTTCTTGGGGTGATGGTATTTCAGCTAGACATTGGGCAGAAAGACGTTTTTTATTTAGAACACTTTAGGTTCATATCTTCCTCTTGCCTTTTATAGAAACGGTTGGAGCAGCAGAAACCTGCAGTCATTGCAGCTTCTACCACATCCCCAGCAAACAGTACAACCAGCACCATCTCTCCAGCTCAGAAAGTTATGGTGGCTCCCCTGAGTGGCTCAGTCACCCCTGGAACTAAAATGGTCCTCGCTACCAAAGTTGGGTCTCCAGCCACAGTCACATTCCAGCAAAATAAGAACTTCCATCAAACCTTTGCCACATGGGTGAAGCAAGGCCAGTCCAATTCAGGTACCATGATGAAATAAAACCATTGCTTTCATTCAGGAAAAATCATTCTTAGCCCTTTCCCAATGAAAATGCACCATTTCTTGAACGTCGTTTTCTTTCTGTAGGTAGCTGCTTAGGCAAACAAGCTGTGATGTTGGTTTGTTACAGTGCTGTCCATGACACTCCATTAGTATCCCTCCCCTCTCCCATCCTGTCACTTCATTATCTACATAGTGCACTTGACTAGAGAGCAATGTTTTTATTAAAAATACAAATGAGCTGGGCGTGGTGGCGCATGCCTTTAATCCTAGCACTCGGGAGGCAGAGACAAGAGGATCTTTGTGAGTTCAAGGCCAGCCTGGTCTACAGAGTGAGTTCCAGGACAGCTGGGGCTACTACATACAGGGAGACCCTGTCTCAAAAATACCAAAAAAAATTTAAAAATACAAATACAAATGAGCCACATGTCATGCATTGGTCCCTTCCTAGACATCACTACGCTGCTGGTTATTTTCCATCTAAAGTTTATCAAATGTCTTATACCCCATTAGCCACCAGCACAGCCGCCACATCTGCTACCACCATTGCCAGCACAGGTCAGACGTTCCAAATTACAGGCAATCCCGTCACTATGGCAGGAAAAGTAATTACCAAACTGCCACTTCCTGCAAACAGCAAGATTGTCGCTGTAAATGTGCCAGCAACACAAGGAGGTAAGGGAAACGTGAAGAGTTTGAGTTCACATTTGCCAGATCATACTGTCGCCATTCTTCATTCCCTCTTCACTGATTCCGTCGTCAGATCGCACATCGTGTGTAGCCCACTATGAATCCCTGCCACACATAGTTTCTCCTTGAAACCAGGCAGCTTGTCCGGCTTTTCCACAAGGGGATAACGGTTGTGTCTTCATCTTTTTTTAAGGAGTTGTCCAAGTACAACAGAAAGTTCTGGGTATCATTCCATCAACTACAGGTCCAAGTCAGCAAACCTTTACTTCATTCCAGCCCAGGACAGCAACCGTCACAATTAGGCCTAATACCTCAGCCTCTGGAGGAACCACCACCACCTCACAAGTAAGCCTTCTTTATAGCCTTTCTGTTTGGGGGTGTTGAACACATCAGGATGACATGTTAAAATGTCATCCCAGCATTAATCCAGCTAATATCCCTTCATTTTGGTTTGATCTGTGAAAAAATACCATTTTGGAAAAAATTCATTTTTTTATATTTCTGATATATATGGTTGATACAGGTGTGATTTTAGCATTTGGTGTAGTTTGTGAATAGTTATTATTTTCCAGTATTTTGTAAAGAACATTGTACATAAATTGATGGACAGTATGATAGCACTCAAGGAAACCCATTGCACATGCTAGTTAAAAACAACTAGGCAGGGGCTGGAGAGATAGCCTAGTGGTTAAGAGCACTAACTGCTCTTGCAGAGGACCCGGGTTCGATCCCCAGCACCCACATGGCAGCTGAGAACCATCTGTAACTCCAATTCCAGGAGAACTCCAGTTCCAGGGGAATCCGACACCCTCTTCTTAAAAAAAAAAAAAACAACTAGGCAGGAGAGATGGCTCAGTCAACAAGACCAATAGCCACTCTTGCAGAGCACTTTGGTTCAGTTCCCAGCACCCACGTGGCAGATAACTCCTGCTGCAAGGGATCTAACTCCCTCTTCTGGTATCCATGGGCATTGCACACCCATGGTGTATTATGTCTGTAAAACACTCACGTATGTAAAGGAAAAGAAATCAAATGCATGTGTTTCTCCTTGGAGCCGCTCCCTTCGCACAAGTTGTTTCTCATCTTTCCTTAATAAATCTGTGTTTTTTTCTGCTAAATGAACAACAAAGAATGGAAGGGAGAGAACGAAAACATACTGTCATCAGTTGGTGTGTGCACATATGAAAACATACTGTCTTGTCAGTTGATGTGTGCACATATGAGAACATACTGTCTGTCAGTTGATGTGTGCACATATGAAAACATACTGTCAGTTGATGTGTGCACATATGAAAACATACTGTTTGTCAGTTGATGTGTGCACATATGAAAACAAACTGTCAGTTGGTGTGTGCACATATGAGAAGCATTTCATTGGCACTAGTGTTCTGGACAAAATCGAAGGCTTTGGAGTCTTTGAAATGTTCTGATTGTAACTATAGAATTGAAGTAGTGAGTGCTCTCTTTAGTCTCTCTTTTTTACCTTTGAAAGAATATTTGGTTCCTTGTTTGATATACTATTTTCTAGGTTATAGGATTCAACATTTTTCTTGAAGTCATAAAAGAGATAGGGACCTTCTGGGTCTTTTCCTTTTAGTCTGACAGCTGCTCTTATTATCACTGGAGAGGAATTTCATGTGATCTCATCTGAGTTTCTACTTTGAGAATTCAGTCTCTGTATCAAAGCTTTCTGTAATTCTGAATGTTGTGTTGAAGGTTTTCTGTCTGTAGACTTAGTACCAGTATAAAATGTTTAATGATCTTGCATTTTGCTTTAGAATTTCTGAAGCTTTAGAATTTCTGAAGCCATGTGGGTGCCGGGGATCAAACCTGGGTCTTTTGCAAGAGCAGTCGGCGCTCTTAACCACTAGGCCATCTATCCAGCCCTGCAACTCACTTTTATAAGCAAAATGTGTATGAGTGTTTTGACTGCATTTATATAAGTGCAATCATACATGTTCTTTGTGTTGTTTACAGGTAATCACAGGGCCTCAGATCCGCCCTGGTATGACCGTGATTCGAACACCAATCCAGCAGTCATCACTAGGAAAGGCAATTATTCGAACACCTGTGATGGTGCAGCCAGGTACTCACCCTTCACTGTTAACCATGATCATCTAGGCAACTTATGGAGCAAATCTGTAGTACCTCTTATATTTAGCCCTCTGTATATTAAAAAATACCAATTTTGCCAGGCGTGGTGGCTCACACTTTTAATCCTAGCACTCGAGAGGCGGGGCAGGCAGATCTCTGCGAGTTCAAAGCCACCCTGGTCTACAGAGCGAGTTCCACGACAGCTGGGGCTACAGGGAGACCCTGTCTCAAAAGACCAAAAAAAAAAAAAAAATACCAATTTGAGCTTTTTCTTGAGTGCATACTAAATTGCTCATCCATTGTGGGATGCATTCTCAGGTAAAACTTCAATCTTGTCCTTGTCAGAAAGAGAAAAGTTAAATTCAAATTTACTTACAAACTGTGTAAAAGAAACCTCTAATAAATGGAAGTTCAGATCACTGCCACATTAAAAGTTAAATACTGTGGCCTTAAAATAATAATAAAATAAATAAATAAATGGATGTAGCTCAGTGGTATAGCTTTTGCTTTACGTTTACAAGAACCTGTGTTTGAACTGTGGCCCTAGAAAAAAGTTGAAGAGGATTAAAATCCCAAAAGTACCTGTATTTATAAGAATAAACATCTTTAACTTATTAGAAAAGCTATAAAATATAAACAACTACACAAAAACACCTGCCAGAAAGGCTGTAGGAAGGAAGAATGAGGAACAAAGATGTATTGACAATAAAGTTTTTGTGTGCATGCTCAGAATTGAACCCAGGATCTTGCATATTCAAGACCCACAGTAGCCCTTTACCATTGAGCTACAGCCTTGCCTTTGGGGGTTTTGTTTCTGTTTTGGGGCAGTCTCATGGTGTAACTCCAGCTGGCCTTAAACTTGATATTGATACTGGCTGACTTCCAACTTGTTAATCTCCCACCTCTACCATTAGAATGCTGGGGTTACAGTTGGATACTACTATATGGGGCTTGAATTTGCATTTTAATGATATTCCCAAGATAGCATGTATTGAGTTATCTTAGTGATCATCATGTGATTCATCATTCCATTCAGTAATCTGAACTTTTCATGTATTTCCCCAAAACTGTGGTGCTTGGAACATCTTACTGAGGTCCAGAAGCTCTCAAATTTAAAGCCTTTCATCTTGCAACACTATGAATGAATGTTTGAGAAATACCAGAAAAGAGTTGTAATGGAAAACATTCCTTGCAGATTGTTACATTGTGTCAGAAAGTCACGAAAGTTAGAAACATTGTTTCCAGGGGACCCCACACATAGATGGAAGTTAAAGCCATTATATTTCAAATCTGGCCTGGTGGCACATGCCTTTAATCCCAGCACTTGGGAAGCAGAGGTGGATCTCTGTGAATTCAAGGCCAGCCTGATCTACATAGTGATCCAGGCCAGCTGGGGCTACAGGGAGACCCTCTCTTAACAACAACAACAAAAAAAATTATGAGCTTAAAAATAAAATTTGAAGACAGATAGCAGGATGGGGAAAGTACAGTATTAAGAAGTATCATTTGGCTGGGCGTGGTGGCGCACGCCTTTAATCCTAGCACTTGGGAGGCAGAGGCAGGCGGATCTTTGAGGGTTCAAGGCCAGCCTGGTCTACAGAGTGAGTCCAGGACAGCTGGGGCTACAGGGAGACCCTGTCTCGAAAAGAAGTATCATTTGGCTGGGTGTGGTGGCGCATGTCTTTAATCCTAGCACTCAGGAGGCAGAGGCAGATCGTTGGGAGTTCAAGGCCAGCCTGGCCTACAGAGTGAGTTCAAGGCCAGCCTGGCCTACAGAGTGAGTTCCAGGCCAGCTGGGGCTACAGGGAGACCCTGTCTCAGAAAGACCAAAAAAAAAAAAAAAAAAAAGTATCATTTGGGCTGAAAGGATGGCTCAGTGATTAAGAGCACTGTCTGCTTTTGCAGAGGACCTAGGTTCAATCCCCAGCACCCATGTGGCAGCTAACCACCATCCTTAACTCCAGTTCCAGGGAATCTGATGCCCTCTTCTAACCTCCTCGGGCATTGCATACATGGGTGCACCTACCTACATGCAAGCAATATGCTCATATACATAAAGTAAACAAGCAGTATGCTCATACACATAAAGTAAAAGTAATTTAAAAAATATTTTAAAAAGAAATACCTTTTGTTGAATGTCATGGCCCATGCCTTTATTTTCATCATGGCACTTGGGAAGGAGAGGTAAGTGGATATCTGTGGATTCAAGGCCAATCTGGTCTACATAGAGAGCTCTGGGCTATAAACAGAATGTGGAGCAGTTTACAATTGATGGAGTGCAGGTTTTATTGCTCATTTTCACTGGGTAGTGACAATATTCACGCAGTGAAATACTGTGACATTCTGATGGCTGGATTCATTCAGGGTTTTATGAGATGGCCGAGGGTAATATTTTTGAAAGTTTAGTCTAAGGAAATCATTAAACCACTCACATTTTCAAGCAAGAAAGTTTTTTGTTTTGGGTGGTTTTTTTGGTCTGAGACAGGGTCTCTCTGTAGCTCCAGCTGTCCTGGAGCTCACTGTGAGGACCAGGCTGGCTTTGAACTCACAGAGAGTTGCCTCTGCCTCCTGATTCAAGCAAGAATTTCAACACACAAGTTTATCACAGCAAAAGGGAAAGTATTCTGAATGTCAGCGAATATTTAGCTTTACCTGTTTACAGTAATAGGAAACATTAACCATTAAAGGAATTGCTTCTCTAGACATAAGTATCCGAAGAAAGAAAAAAGGTAGGATACAAATCTTGAGAAATTTAATGTTCCTCATTAATTAGTAAGAGCCTATAAATGTTAAGCTAGTTACCATGTAATTACTCTTAGCAACAGGGTGTCAACCTTTTTATTTCTGATTATCTGGGGGAGATGGTTTTGACTTGACGTTTTAGACTGTCTCACTTTGTAGCTCAGATTGTCCCGGAGTCAGTTATGTCCCACACTGATCTCAGCCCCCCCCTGCAGCGTCTTGGGTGCTTTGGGGATTATCATCTTTAACTCAGGTCCAGTGGTCATTTAATGAACAATCACATGTGCTGAACATGTAGAGCTTTCTGCCTCCTGCTTCTCCTAAACCACCTGTGTAATAGCAGGAAGAGAAGCTTGTGTTGAATGAACACAGTGACTTGGCATATTTGAAATTATTTTGCCAGGTGTGGTGTTATGTCTGTAATCCCAGCAGTCACATCAGGAGTTCAGGCACTTAGCTGCAAAGATTTCTTTTTTCCATTTAAAAATTGAGTGAAATTCAGTATATATGACCTTATATTTGTCTATTTTTGAGAAAAGGCAACCTTCAAATGACATGTTTTACATACTCTCTGTTGCATTCTCCTAACTTTGGCTTTGGGTTTCTATGTTTTCTCTTTACTGTAGACAGTTGAACTGGATAGCATTTGTCAATGAGCTCAGGAGATGTAGACTCTGCCGTCTACAAGTCCTTTGCCTGTGCTCCTGTATTTTAGCTTACATTTGGGTTATTGGCATCCAAATTTCTGTTTGAAGATTGAAATGAGGTACATTCATCTGAAGTGTTAAATATGTTTTAAATCAAAATATGCTAAGCAGTGGGACTATCTTGCTGTTTCTTCAGGTGCTCCCCAACAAGTGGTAACTCAGATCATCAGGGGGCAGCCTGTTTCCACTGCAGTCTCTGCCCCAAGTACAACGTCCTCATCACCTGGGCAGAAAGGTTTAACTCCAGGAACACCAGCTGGTACTCTACAGACTTCAGCCCCACAGACCCCTCGACCCCAGCAGGGGCAGGTGAAGCTCACCATGGCTCAGCTCACTCAGTTAACACAGGGCCACGTAAGTAACTTTAACTTGAGAGACGATCTTATTTCTTTTTACTGTAAGTTTACATTTGATCTTAGCCAAAAGGCCAAAGAATGATTGTTTTTTTCAGTTTTATTTTTAATATTTTATTTCTTCTTTATTTCATTGTATGAGAGTTTCTTTGCCTGCATGTATGTATGTGCACCCATGTCATGCAGTCCCCTCAGAAGCCAAAAGAGAGTGTCAGATAACCTGGACCTGGAGTTAGGAACAATTGTCAGCCACCATATGAGTGCTGAGAATCAACCCCAGATCTCATCTAATGGCTGAGACTATTAAAGAGGAGGCTTTACCCTGTGAGCAGCCTGATATCGAAACTTACTTTGGGGTTAGAGAGCTGGCTCAGTAGTTAAGAGCACATAGTGCTATTCCAAAGGACCCAGCCATAACTCAGTTCCCAGCACTATATCGCTCAGCTAACAACTTCCTGGATCTCCAGCTCTAGGGCATCACATATCTTTTACTGGCTTCAATGCACATTAGAATACACACACACAGACCCACTTACAAACACACATACATACATGTAATTTAAAAACAAATCTTTTACTGTGCTGGGCGTGCTGGTACACACCTGTAAAATCCCAACACTCGGAAGGCAGAGGCAGGTGGATCTCTATGAGTTCAAGGCCAGCCTGTTCTACATAGTGAGTTCTAGGTCAGCTGGAACTACAGGGAGACCCTGTCCCCAAAAGACCAAAAATAAATAAGTTGGAGTCAGGCGAGGTGGTATGCGCCTTTAATCCCAGGACTCAGGAGGCAGAGGCAGACAGGTCTCTGTTCCAGGCCAGCTGGGGCTACAGGGAGACTCTGTCTCAAAAATACCAAGAAAAATAGATAGATGATAGATAGATAGATAGATAGATAGATAGATAGATAGATAGATAGATAGATAGATAGAAAAAATATATAAATATAGAATATAGAATATAATAGGTGGAGAATTGTAAAGGAAGATTCTCAGTGTCCTCCTGGTCTCCACATGCACACAGATGGGTAAGCACAAACACATAGACACATTCAAAGCAATCAAACAAAAGAAACCTGTACAATAGAAATCAGTCATAGCTCAGTTGGTAGAGTACTTATATAGCACACAAAAAGCTGTGGGTTTGACCTGTTAGCACTGTATCAGCCAAGTATCCTAGTGATGCCTTTTTTTTTATTATTAATTTTATTTATTTCTGTATGTGTATGAATGTACTGTCTGCATGCAAGTTTGTGCACCCATGTCGTGCAACGCTGCGGAGGTCAGAAGAGGGTGTTGGATTCCCCTGGAACTGGAATTCTCCTGGAATTGAAGTCTCAGATGGTTCTCAGCCGCCATGTGGGTGCTGGGGATCGAACCCGGGTCCTCTACAAGAGCGGTCGGCGCTCTTAACCGCTAGGCCATCTCTCCAGCCCCCCTAGTGATGCCTTTAAACTGAATGAGAAATCATAAATATACCCAAAGCTAGACTGTTGCACAAAACACACAGAAAGGGGCTGAGGAGATGGCTCAGAGAATAAAGTGCTTACTTTGCAAGCCTCATGACCCTAGTTAAAATCCCCAGATCCCAGCCAGGCTTTGTGGCCCTGCCTTTAATCCTAATATTTGGGAGACAGAAGCAGGCAGATTTCTTTGAGATGGAGGCCAGCCTGGTCTACATAGTGAGTTCTAGGCCAGATGCCTCAACAGTTCAGAGTACTTACTGCTGTCCTAGATGACCCAGGTTTATTTCCCAGCAACCACATGCTGGATAACAAGAGTCTAAAACTCCAGTTTCAGGGGTCTGATGCCCTCCTCTGGCCTCAATGGGCACCAGGTACCCATATATGGAAGCAAAACACTAATACATGTGAAATATGAATGAATGAATGAATGAATGAATGAATGAATGAATGAATGAATGCATTCTCAGTAGTAGAGCACTTACCTAACAGGTGTAGGTCCCTGCATTCAGTTCTCAATATATCCGCCTCCCCTCCTCCCCACATGCACAGAACAAGGAAGAACAGCAAATGGAACAAAAAGCAAGGAGCTGGACAGATGCTGAGAGCTTAAGAGCATTGGCTGCATTTGCAGAGGACCCGGGCAACCACATGGCAGCTAACAAACATCTATAACTCTAGTTCCAGGGGTCTCCACACCCTCTTCTGACATGTATGATTGCACTTACATAAATGCAGTCAAAACACTCATACACATTTTGCTTATAAAAGTGAGTTGCAGGGCTGGATAGAGAGCCTCGTGGTTAAGAGCGCCAGCTGCTCTTGCAGAGGACCCAGGTTCAATCCCCAGCACCCACATGGCGGCTGAGAACCGTCTGTAACTCTAATTCGAGGAGAACTCCAGTTCCAGGGGAATCCGACACCCTCTTCTGACCTCCACAGCATTGCACAACACGGGTGCACAAACCTACATGCAGACAGTACATTCATATAAATAAATAAATAAATAAATAAATAAATATTTTAAAAGGTGAGTTGCAGCAGGCAATAAAGCGAGTTCTCCATTACCATCAAAAGAAGAAAAATACTCATATACATAAAATAAAAATAAATAAAAAAATTTTAAGGAGCAAATGAACATAGTAGAAATTTAAATGTCATCAAGAAAACCAGGAATTAACAAAGGAGAAGAGAATGAAGTCTCTTCTACATAGCCAGCACATAGCCAGCAAGAGCGTTTCTGGGTTCAGTCATTTTGTAACCCTCCTTGTGTATATGTCCTTAGAGCATTCCTGATCCTGAGTACCAGTGTACATAGTTACAGGTATTCATAGCAGCACTGTTCGTAATAATCAGTAACTTAGAAACAACCAAAGTGTGTGTCTGTCATAATTTAGACTGTCAAATGTAGTCATGACTGATAGAGTAGAAATGAGCTAACGATAGCTGCTCAGATCTGCAGAAATTACTCTCACTCATAAAATATTGAGGTAAAGAGTTTAAAGCAGATAACATTATGATTCCATTTGTAAAGGTGTGTGCCTTTTTATAAAAAAGAAGTATGCCGGGTGAGGTGGCGCACACCTTTAATCCTAGCACGCAGGAGGCAGAGGCAGGTGGATCTTTGTGAGTTCAAGGCCAGCCTGGTCTACAGAGTGAGTTCCAGGACAGCCAGGGCTACAGGGAGACCCTGTCTCGAAAAGACCAAAAAAAAAAAAAAAAAAAAAGTATAAAATTGAACTCCTATCAAACAACCAATCTTATGACTATAGCAGTACCCAAAAATCCCCACATAATGTGCCTGACTGCAATGCTCTAGTCCCTAGAGCAGACACTGTGCTCACTTTGTAACGCTGCACCTTGTAGCATGTTACTGCTCAGAGTTAGATCTTTTTTTTTTTTTTTAAGGTTTTGTGTTTTGTTTTGTTTTGTTTTTGTCTTTTTGAGACAGGGTTTCCCTTTAGTCCCAGCTGGCCTGGAGCTCGCTATGTAGACCAGGCTGGCCTTTAACTCACAGAGATCACCTGCCTCTGCCTCCCAATGCTGGGATTAAAGGCATGCGCCACCACGCCCAGCCTAAGAAGGTTCTTAGCTGCCATGTGAGTGCTGGGAATCGAACCCAGCACCTCTGCAAGAGCAGTCAATGCTCTTAACCTCTGAGCTATCTCTCCAGCCCAGTGTTTTTCTTTCTTATATGTAAGTGTAGCACATGCTTGCAGTGGAGGCCAGAAGAGGTTGATGAATCCTCTGGAACTGGAGTTAGTTTTTTGTTTGTTTGTTTTAATTTTATTTATTTCTGTATGTGTATGAATGTACTGTCTGCATGCAGGTTTGTGCACCCATGTCATGCAATGCCGCGGAGGTCAGAAGAGGGTCTCAGATTCCCCTGGAACTGGAGTTCTCCTGGAATTGGAGTTACAGACGGTTCTTAGCCGCCATGTGGGTGCTGGGGATCGAACCCCGGTCCTCTGTAAGAGCGGTCGGTGCTCTTAACCACTAGGCCATCTTTCCAGCCCCATGGAGTTACAGTTTTTAATTAGAAAGAAATAATTATAGAATGTTGTAATTAGTATTTGCTCTTCTACTTCCAAGTCTTATCTACTACATGAGATTAAGATGAGTGATAACGTATAGAAGGGCATTTTGAAAATCACCAAGTGACACAGACGGTGCTCTTAACCACTGGGCCATCTCTCCAGCCCCACAAAAACGTATTTTTGGGCCGGGCATGGTGGTGCACGCCTTTAATCCTAGCACTTGGGAGGCAGAGTCAGGCAGATCTTTGTGAGTTCAAGGCCAGCCTGGTCTACAAAGTGAGTTCTAGGACAGCTGGGGCTAGAGGGAGACCCTGTCTCGAAAAGACCAAAAAAAAAAAAAAAGAAAATCACCAAGTGATGTGAATATAGGATGTAAGAACATGGGATGCAGGTGCAGTGGTTTATTTTAACCAGTAATCCTAGCAACTGGGAGGCTGAGGCAAGAGAATCAGGAGTTCAAGGCCCAGCTTGGGTATAAGAGTTAACTCCATCTCAAAATTAATGTAAACTAAGAATTTTGACTGGGCATAGTAGCAGATGCCTGTGATCCTACTCAGGATGCGGGAGGATCACTGCCTGCTCTAGGCCATCTTGGTCTATATAGTGAGCTCTGGGCTATCCTGAGGTTCTAATAAGACCCTGACTTAATCTCACACATACACACACACACACACACACACACACGTGTAATCAATTGAAATAAGAATTTTGATCTGACCCTGGTGTCTGTCACGTCTGCTGCCTGTACTTAGGAAACTGATACAAAAAATAAAGACCAAACTTTTTTTATTATTTTATTTTTATGTATGAGTGTGCTGCCTGCATGTATGTAAGTGAACCCATATTGTGGAGTGCCTGCGTAGGTCAGAAGAGGGTGTCAGATCCCCTAGAACTGGAGTTATGGACAGTTCTTGCCTGCTTGTAGGGGCTGGGAACTGACCTTGGGTCCTTTGCAAGAGCAGTGAATGCTTTTAACCACTAAGCCATCTCTCTAGCCCCTCAGTGTTTTTATTTTATATATTGATTAACTTGATTTTGTATGAGTGATAGCATGTGGACAGGTGCCTGCCTGCTCTTTTGGGGAGTTTGCTTGTTAATATTTTTTCCACTGTGGAAAAAATATTTTATTTTATCTAAATTATTTTAGCTTATCTAAGTTTTTCTTGTTTTATTGCATGAACACTCCCATGTGTTAAAGGATCTTTTTTTTTTTTTTTAATTTTATTTCTGTATGTGTATGGATGCACTGTCTGCATGCAAGTCTGTGCACCCCTGTCATGCAATGCCGCGGAGGCCAGAAGAGGGTGTTGGATTCCCCTGGAACTGGAGTTCTCCTGGAATTGGAGTTTCAGACTGTTCTCAGCCGCCATGTGGGTGCTGGGGATCGAACTCGGGTCCTCTGTAAGAGCGGTCGGCGCTCTTAACCGCTAGGCCATCTCTCCAGCCCTAAAGGATCTTTATAGTGCTAGAGAGATGGCCTATTATTGGTTAAGAGCACATACTACTCTTCAGAGGACCTGAGTTAATTCCTAGCAACCATGTTGGGTTGTTTACAACCACCTGTAACTCCAGATCCTGGTAGTTCCCACCCTTCTGGCTTCAAGGGCACGTGCACATATATACGTAATTAAAAATATTAGCCAGGCATAGTGGTGCATACCTTTAATTACAGCACTTGGGCAGCAGAGGCAGGTGGATCTTTGTGAGTTCAAGGCCAGCTCAGGCTATAAGGAGACCCTGTCTCAAAAAGATGTGTGTGTGTGTGTGCATTTTAAAGAGGATCTTTCTAGTGTAAATGACTTAATAAAAATGCTTTACAAATTGATGCTTTGAGCACTATATGTTTCATGTTGTATACTTTTTCCACAGGGCAGCAATCAAGGTTTGACAGTAGTGATTCAAGGACAAGGTCAAACAACTGGACAGTTGCAGTTGATCCCTCAGGGGATGACTGTCCTCCCAGGGCCTGGACAACAGCTCATGCAGGCTGCAATGCCTAATGGTACCGTCCAGCGATTCCTCTTCACCCCACTGGCGACCACAGCCACAACTGCCAGCAGCACCACCACCACCGTTTCTACTACAGCAGCAGGTAGAAAACGCTCAGTTTCCACTTGCTGGGCTCACAGAGAGCCAAGAACCAGTCATGTTCTCCAGGAGCTTAACTGCTGAGATAATCAGCCTCAGTGCTCTTACACCTTGTTCTTAGATTCCCTGTGCACTTCACCTCCAAAAACAACATAGAATGGAGGGAGAAAATAATAGATACCACGATAATTGTGCCTACACACTCTGCACCGCCTTGGTGGAGTCTTGGACATGAGCTCAGGATGGGTAAATCTATGTAGCTCATAGCTGGTTGAGAGCTACAGGCCCAGATCCCCACCCCCCACCCCCAAATAAGCTGTCAGTGCCTGCAGCATGCTGTAAGAAAGCGAGGCTTGATAGCTCTGCCTCACGACCCCTAGCCTTACTTTGGAAGCCCGCATTCTGGAGCATTAGAGAAAATGCAGTGGGCATCCAGGAAACTGTTACAGTTCCCCAGTGGAGCAGATTCCCAGCCTAAGTGGCTAAGTGTGCCTGAGTGGAAAGCTAACATCTTCTCTACAGGAATACACCAGTCTCAGCTTGAGAAAAATCCCCTTTGGAGTCTTCTCTAACTAGTCTTCAATTCTAAAATCAGGGAAGTCACTGTGTCTCTCCTTTTCACAGGTTCAAGTGAACAAAAACAGAGCAAATTACCACCCCAGACCCAGGTACAACCAGCCAAAACCTTGGCTTCAGCACAGCCATCAGGTATGAGTCCTGCAGAAGCCCAGCCACAGACTGCTCAGCCTGCAGCGCAGCCACAGCAGCAGCCCCAACTGCAGCCACAGCCCCCAGCTCAGCCTGATGTTCAGACCCAGCCTGAAGTCCCAACCCAGACTGCTGCCTCATCCCAGGTCCCTTCTGAAGCACAGCCCACCCAAGCACAGTCATCCAAACCCCAAGTGACAGCACAGTGTCAGCCTCAAAGCAGTCTCCAAGGACAATCTCCTGTTCGTGTCCAGAGTCCACCACTGAATCGAATACGTCCATCAACTCCATCCCAAGTGATCCCTGGACAGCAACCCCAGGTTCAGACTACAACCTCACAGCCGATTCCAATTCCACCCCCTGCATCTCTGCAGACACCTTCCCAAGGCCAGCCACAGTCACAGCCCCAGGTACAGTCTTCAACTCAAACTTTCTCATCAGGACAAACGTTAAATCAAGTTACTGTTTCATCCCCATCCTGTCCTCAGCTACAAATACAGCAGCTGCAGCCCCAAATCGCTGCTCTGCCTCAGCTGCAGCACGTCCAGGTTCTCTCTCAGATCCAGTCACAGGTTGTGGCTCAGATACAGGCTCAGCAAGGTTGTGTGCCCCAGCAAATCAAACTGCAGTTACCTATTCAAATTCAGCAAAGCAGTGCTGTGCAGACTCACCAGATTCAGAATGTGGTTACAGTGCAGGCAGCCAGTGTGCAAGAGCAGTTGCAGAGGGTTCAGCAACTCAGGGACCAGCAGCAAAAGAAGAAGCAGCAGCAGATAGAAATTAAGCGTGAACACACCCTCCAAGCTTCTAACCAAAGTGAAATCATTCAGAAACAGGTAAATTTATTAAGTCAAAGCAGCATGTTCGGTAGCCTAAATTATTGTGCTGTGCAGTAGACTTAGAGGTTTGGTTGTGTTAGGTTTCCTAAATGAACCAAAGTCATTGGTGGTTAAACTTAGAAGTAGTAGTGGGCGAGCACAAACATTGCTTGATGGTGCTGGTCTGGAACTCGTTATTGGACATGTAGTGTCAGTGCTTATTAGAAACCACCTCTCTCTGGGGGAAAACTAAGATGAAAAGGTTAGAAGCCTGAGTTTTTTAAGTATCACTGATACAAAACCCAAGTGCCAAAGCCATTTTCAGACATTAGAGGGATTCATTTGAAGTTATTTGCAATTGTGATTCCTTAATTTGCCTAGGGAACTAAGAGATTTTAGGCTGACTGAATTCATTTGCATTACTTGCCACACCTTTGTAAAAGTGTTTTAAACACAAGTTTCTGTAACTTCCATGTGAGGTGGTATCGTGGTACAGGGACTCCCTGGAGTAGTATCTGAGTGAAGTCAATCACTTTCGATGAGCTAGAATTGCACGAAACTCATTTCCCTGTCACATGACTGAAGTAGCCTGCCTTTCACATCTAGCATGCCCCCTCAGCACTAGGCCATAGGTAGCATGTAGATTGTAGGTGTTACCACCATCTGTCCCCTGAGCTGTATCTGCATTAAAACTCATCTCTTTCCAGCCAAACAAGATTATTACAATTAAATGAGATCATGTATATGATTGTAAAGGTGTAAGTTCATCTTCCTACGAAATTGAACTCATGAAACTCACTGAAATGTACGATTCCCCAGCTCTCAGTGCTGATTAGTCAACTGAGGATCACTCCAGTAACTATCTTCTACATCTTTGTGTGGGGTAGGGACTGGCTCTTAGAAATCAATGCCTGGAAGACAGCATGGTGGGTCATGCCTTTGGAGCATAAGAGTTGGGTGAAAAGTTGAGCTGTATTACTTATTTAATCTTGAACAAATTGGTTGATTTCTTTGTATCTCGACATTTATTTGAAAAATTCTCCCTACAATTCAGTGTTACGATGAAGAATAAGGTCCTGTCAAGTGCTTGGCTTCGCTCAGTGCCCAGCACATGGTAAGCCCAGCCGCCTAGCAGCTTGAATCCCATTTGCATTATTTGTACAAAATTCTCACCATTTATTCTATTCAAAAACTGTTGTGTGTTGTGACTTTTACCTGTATACTGACTTGTATTGGTTATGAAATGTGCACTTACAAATTTGTTCTGTTCTAAAGGTGGTGATGAAGCACAATGCTGTAATAGAACATTTAAAACAGAAAAAGACCATGACTCCAGCTGAAAGAGAAGAGAATCAAAGGTAGGGAGACATACGGGCACCTGAGAACTGAGTTTTGGGTTTTATTTTTGTTTTATTTTTTTATTTATTTATTATTTTTTATGTGTATGAATGTACTGTCTGCATATAGGTCTGTGCACCCATGTCGTTCAATGCCTCAGAGGTCAGAAGAGGGTGTCGGATTCCCCTGGAACTAGAGTTAAAGATGGTTCTTAGCCACCATGTGGGTGCTGGGGATCGAACCCAGGTCCTCTGCAAGAGCAGCTGGTGCTGTTCTTAACCGCTGAGCCATCTCTCCAGCCCCTATTTTTTTTGTTTTGTTTTGTTTTTGTTTCTTTAAACGTGTATGAATGTACTGCCTGCATGTAGGTTTGTGCACCCGTGTTGTTCAATGCCTTGGAGTTCAGAAGAGGGTGTCGTCAGATTCCCTTGGAACTGGAGTCAAAGACGGCTCTCAGCCGCCATGTGGATGCTGGGGATCGAACCGGGGTCCTCTGCAAGAGCAGTTGGAGCTCTTAACCACTAGGCCATCTCTCTGGCCCCTGTTGTGTTTGTTTGTTTGTTTGTTTGTTTGTTTTGTTTTTTTTTAATCACAGTTGAACAGCCCTAGTTGCTCTTACTAGCTTTGGGTCACTTCACAACTTTAAAGTCACAGTTTGTCCGTAATCTGAAGGGACATAGAGGATTCATATTAAACCTTTCAGAATGAAACCCACAGCATAACATAGGTTATATGTTTTTCTCTAGAATGATTGTCTGTAACCAGGTGATGAAGTATATTTTGGATAAGATTGATAAAGAAGAAAAGCAAGCAGCAAAGAAACGGAAGCGCGAAGAGAGTGTGGAGCAGAAGCGGAGCAAGCAGAACGCCAGCAAGCTCTCTGCTCTGCTCTTCAAGCACAAGGAACAGCTCAAGGCTGAGATCCTGAAAAAGAGAGCGCTCCTGGACAAGGATCTTCAGATGGAAGTGCAGGTGAGGCGGCCCTCCTCTCCTCAGCATCCGCTCCTTAGCAGCCAACTCTGGTCGTCGTCTGCCTCTTCTATATTTATTTATTTGTTTGTTTGTTTATTATTTGTGTGTGTGTGTGTGTGTATTATGCAGAGTAAAAAGCATGTGTATTTTGAAACAGCACAGCTTTGCTGTCCAAGTACACTTACACTGTGTTCTGAACTGGCCAATCTGAAGCTGATTAATTGATGTACTCAGATGTTTTATAACTTTTTTTGGTATAGCTTTTATGGTCTGTGCCATAGTCTTGCCATAATTAATTGGGAAGCAGGTTTTGTAAGAGAGAGACTGCAAAATAATTGTAAATTATGAAAATATTTTTTCCTAACTATTCTATACGCATGCCTAACCTTTTCACATGGTCTTTGAAAAGGAAGTAAGCTTTCAAAAGAATCCCATAAGGTGTCCTGTTCTAATAGCTATTCCATAACTTAAATTCTGGATATATTTCCACTGAAGTCAGAAGCCAGACAACGTCAACAATCAGCTCTAAAAGTCTAGCTGTTGTGTTAGGCCACGAGAAAGAAACAGATAAGAACTGCAAGAAAAGAAGCCAGATCTGTCTTTATGTAGGAGACGATTGTCACATTGACTACCTAGACAATTGTCACATTGACTACCCAGAGAAGCCTTGTTAAAGTTTGTGAGAGAACTGAGTCAGGTCATCAGCTGCAGCATGAACACAGGTAATGGCAGAATCGGAAGACTTAAATATGACCTCACTCATACTTTACATGTGATGAAACTCAGATGCACTAAAAAATTAAGTACAAAAAAGGAAAACAAAATTGCTAAAAGAAAAGGGGTTGGAGCGATAGCTCAGCAGTTAAGAGCACCAGCTGCTCTTGCAGAGAATCCAGGTTCGAGTGTTAATACCCACATGGTAACTAACAATGGTCCGTAACTCCACTTCCAAGGGATCCAACGCCCTCTTCTGTCATCTGCCAGCATTGCAGGACACATGCATTTATATACATGCAGGCAGTACACTCATATGCATAAGATTTAAAAAAATAGCCGGGTGTGGTGGCACACGCCTTTAATCCCAGCACTTGGGAGGCAGAGGCAGGCGGATCTTTGTGAGTTCAAGGCCAGCCTGGTCTACATAGTGAGTTCCAGGACAGCCGGAGTTCCAGGGAGACCCTGTCTCGAAAAGACCAGGAAAAAAAAAAAAAAAAAAAGATTAAAAAATAATAATAAAGCCAGACGTGGTGCACACCCTTTAATCCCAGCAGTTGGGAGGCAAAGGCAGGCAGCCAGCCTGGTCTACATAGGGATGCCAGCGGGGACTACAAGGAAACCTGTATCAAGAGAAACAAAAACAACAACAAAAATACTGAAAGAAAAACAAGATTGCTCTTTCTGTAATTTTGGATTGGGGAAACCACCCCCAAACAGTACAAAACCTAAGAACCAAAATTGGAAGAAAGAGTTGTGGCATAAGGAGCAAAACAAACTGGGTGTGGTGGCGCATGCCTTTAATCCCAGCACTTGGGAGGCATAGACAGGTGGATCTCTGTGAGTTCAGGGCCAGCCTGGTCTACATAGTGAATTCCAGGACAGCTGGGGCTACAGGAGACCCTGTCTCAAAAAGACAAGAAAAAAAGAAGCAAAACAAACTTAAGACTGGGATGTGGCCCTGCTGGTGCCGGGGGTGACCACATCTGCAAGGTCTACTCCAGACATGCTGGTTTCACATCTGTGATCCCAACAGGTAGAGGCAGGAAGGTCAGAAGTTCAAGGTCACCCTCCTGTTCCCAGCAAGTTAGAGGCTAGCCTGAACACATGAGATCCAAAGTCCTCAAGTCAATATTCAGCTGTAGCTATGTATTTTACCATTAGTTTTTGTTTTGTTTTGTTTGTTTGTTTGTTTGTTTGTTTGTTTGTTTGAGACAAGGTCTCCATGTAGACCAGGCTGGCCTTGAACTCACAAAGATCCGGCTGCCTCTGCTTCCCGAGTGCTGGGATTAAAGGAGTGCTCCACCACACTCAGCATTCATTTTTGTTTTTATTCTACCCTACCTCCTTTTTTTCTGTCTTTGAGAAACAGCCTCTTACTATATAGTCTTGGCTCTATCATCCTGTCCCAAGCAAGAGCCCCCAGTTCCAGCCTTGATGTGTTCAAAAAATGAGAGGATAAAAATGTGTGCCCACTGCAGCATTTTGACTTCTTCAGTGTTACTAAAAGCCATTTCATTATGGTTTATGCATACATAATTTAGAAAACTGAAACAAGATTTATTTTCTTCCCTAGGAAGACATTGATTTGCCATTTTTATTTTTTTATTTATTTTTTAACAAGTTTTTTTTTTAATTTTTTTTATTTATTTTTGTATGTGTATGAGTGTACTGTCTGCATGTAGGTTTGTGCACCCATGTCAAGGAATGCCGCAGAGGTCAGAAGAGGGTCTCGGATTCCCCTGGAACTGGAGTTCTCTTGGAATTAGAATTACAGACGGTTCTTAGCTGCCATGTGGGTGCTGGGGATCGAACCCGGGTCCTCTGCAAGAGCAGTCGGTGCTCTTAACCGCTAGGCTATCTCTCCAGCCCCTCATTTGCCATTTTTAGATAAAGCAAAAAAAAATTCAGTTTATTGGCTAGAACTTTTGTGGTAAGGGGTTTTTATTGGATAGGGCTGTGTGTATGCTAGAGAAGCACTTTACAGCTGAGCCAGCCCTTGGACTTTTTTTTTTAAATGAGAGCATTTTTTTTATTTTATTTATTTTTGTATGTGTATGAATGTACTGTCTGCATGTAGGTTTGTGTACCTGTGTCGTGCAATGCCGCGGAGGTCAGAAGAGGGTGTCAGATTCCCCTGGAACTGGAGTTCTCCTGGAATTGGAGTTACAGACAGTTCTCAACCGCCATGTGGGTGCTGGGGATTGAACCCGGGTCCTCTGCAAGAGCAGTCGGCGCTCTTAACCACTAGGCCATCCCTCTAGCCCCAGCCCTTGGACTTTCAAGACAGAATCTTGTTATGGTCTTCCTTCCTGAAACTTGTTGTATAGCCTAAACTGGCTAAAACTTCTGCTTTTTGTGGGAGTGCTAGGATAATGAACATACCACCAAGCTGACTTTTTTTTTTTTTTTTTGTCTTTTTGAGACAGGGTCTCCCTGTAGCCACCACTGGCCTGGAACTCACTCTGTAGACCAGGCTGGCCTTGAACTCACAAAGATCCACCCGCCTTTGCCTCTCAAGTGCTAGGATTAAAGGCACACAACACCATTCCCAGCTTGACTTCTTTTTTATTTGTTTTGTTTGTTTCTTTTTGAGACAGGTTCTCCCTGTATTCCTAGCTGTCCTGGCACTCACTATGTAGACCAGACTGGCCTTGAACTTACAGTGATGCACCTGCCTCTGCCTCCCAAGTGCTGGGATTAAAGGCGTGCGCCAACCTCTCCTGGCTCTTTGTTTTTTGAGATAGTGTCTCTGTGGATGGCCTGGAACTTGCTATGTAAAGTAGGCTGGCCCAGAACTCAAAGAAATTCTCATGCCTCTGCCTCCTGAGTGCTGGTATTAAATGTGTGTACCACGATGCCTAGGTTTGGTATTTTGTTTTCTACTTTTTTTCACTGTAAGATTATGTAAGAGTCACAAGCATTTCTGTATATGTGAGGGGGGTGTTTGAAGGATTGGGTGGTTCAGTTGTTTTGTACGTTTGTATTCAAAGTCCTCCTGCCTCTGCCTCACAGATACTGGGATCATAAGAATTCACACCATACTTCGCTCCATCTAGACTTAGGTTAAAATGATCCATTTGGTGGGATTGGGGGGGGTGTTTTTGTTTGGGGAGATTTTATGTGTATGAGTTTTGCCTGTATGTATATAAGTACATCATATACATGCATTGCCCACAGAGGCCAGAAGACTGATTCCCTGGATCTGAAATTATGGATAGTTATTAGCCACCGTGTGGGAGCTGGAAACTGAACACAAGTCTTCTGCAAGAGCAGCCAGTGCTCTTAGCAGTGTGTGCGTGTGCATGTGAGGCACAGCATACGTGAGGAGGCCAGAGGACAACTTTCAGGGTCAGTTCTCTCCTTCTACTTTATTGAGGCAGAGTTTCTCCTGTTTCAGCCTGCTTGTGCTTTTCAGGCAGCTGGTGGGTGAGGACACTTGAGGCTCCATCCTAAGCAGCCTCTGAGGCCCACTAGAGGACATTCTTTCTAAACTAAACTATCAGAACTTCATTATAGATACCTGGCAACTTGACAATTATTATTTTCTCTTTATTTCTGATTATTTTAATTGAGCTTAAGACACAATAGGAAAACTCTTGTTTACAGTCACTCAAATTCTGTCCATCGGGCTAATAATATAAGGAGGTAGTTGGCAGGTGTCCGTTTTGTCCATCCTCTGGCCAGGTTGTGCATTTACATAACTCTGATGATCATCTTGTCCTCAATTGACCACAGGAAGAGCTCAAGAGAGACCTGAAAATGAAGAAGGAAAAAGACATGGCACAGGTGGTGCAGGCCAGCTCAGCAGCAGCACCCACAGCCCCTGTGACAGCAGCACCAGCAGCACCTCCAGCACCACCTCCTTCCCCTCCCTCTGCCCCTGCTCCACCACCCCACCCTGCAGCCCCACTGCCTGCAGCTTCCCAGAAGAGGAAGCGAGAAGAGGAGAGGGACTCCAAGTCCAAGAAGAAGAAAATGATCTCCACTACCTCAAAGGAAACTAAGAAGGACACAAAGCTTTACTGTATCTGTAAAACGCCTTACGATGAGTCTAAGTGAGTAGATCTTTTGGGCTCTACTTTCCCTAAAGGTTAGCTGCTAACAGTGTGATGGGAACTGTGTGAACGGAAGGGAAGCAGAGAGGGCGGTGAACTGTCTATAGTCTCGCCTCAGTTGTTCTTAACCTTGACAATAGTGTGAAAGATGCTGTTCCTTATGCTCACAAGTCTTGTTTGTCCTTTTTCATATTCTTTTCTGTCAAAAACAAGCTTTCTATGGCTCCCTTGCATTCTCAGAACTCTCCTCTGTGAATTAACCCCTAGTCGCCTGTACTGCCACCTGGAGGAAGGCGGTGTCCTGCCATCTGCCCCAGTCCATGTGTGTGAAGATGGCACAAAGGCTTCATATCTGGCTGTTCTGGCGTTTGTTTGTTTTTGCATTGTGATCAATCCCCTTCTCCCCTTTTTAAAAAAATTGGGGCACCGAAACAATACTTCTGTTATAGTTTCCACTTATTGGAAAGGAAAGCCAAAAAAAAAAAAACCCCACTTTGCAATTTAATGAGCAGGGAACTGGAAGCCGTTTGTGATGGTTGTGACTTGTATTTGGTGATATAAACAAGATTTTAGGGCTGTTAGTTCATAAACATAGTTTCTTTCTTGTGTATGTTATTGCTATTATTCAATGAAGTATTGAACTTCTATTTTAAACATTAAAATGTAGGTCAGCTTTTTAAAACCATAAGTAATCAGTTTTTTTTTTTCAGCATCAAAAAGTTTTAATATTGCTTTTTTAAAAATAATGATAACTTATGCCAGGCGTGGTGGCGCACACCTTTAATCCTAGCACTTGGGAGGTAGAGGCAGGCGGATCTTTGTGAGTTCAAGGCCAGCCTGGTCTACAGAGTGAGTTCCAGGACAGCTGGGGCTGCAGGAGACCCTGTCTCGAAAACACCAAAAAAAAAAAAATGTTTAAAAATAATGATAACTTATAATGCTTAATGTCTACCTCAGTGGCTTTCTAATGAATGCACAAAACAATATTATGGTTTCTAGCGATGTGTATGTGGCAACGGAAGCTGCTCTGCTTGTGCTCCCTAAATCACCAGCTGTGTGCAAATGCCAGGTGAAAGCTATGCTGGGTGAGGGCTGCAGAGCTACAGAGTGATCGAGACATCTGTCCATTGTCTTGCCTCATTGTAATTGTCCATAGTGTAAAAAGTGGCATCCTGTGACAGTTCAGTGCACATAAGTGTGCCTCGTTTTAAGCAAAACATACTAAATGGCTTCTGGCGTGTGGTGCTTTATAGAAATGTCTGCTTTGAGCTGGACATGGTTACTCAGGCCTTTAATCCAGCACTCGGGAGGCAGAGGCAGTCGGATCTCTGTGAGTTCAAGGCCAGCCTGGTCTACAAAGAGTTCCAGGTTAGCTGAGACTAAAGGGAGACCCTGTCTCAAAAATAACAATAAAAAAAAAAAAAATGTCTGTTTTGGACTGAACACTTTGTGGTGCAGAAAGTCATTTGGACACAACTCTCTCGGGTTACTTCTGCTTAAAATGAGGTACACATGGACATGTGCTCATTCTACTGAGATCACCCCATTATTTTCTGGAAAGTTCATATTTTTTTTAGTCTTTCATTGGCATGTCAGCATACCAGGTTCATTCACTCCCTTATCTAGCTGGAGTAATGTAGTATTCAGGTTGTGTCTGTCATCTCTCAGTCCAGACCAGGCTAGTCACTAGTTTGGTCACTATAGGCTCTAGTGAGAGTGACTAAAAATTGAAACTTGAATCCTGAACTTAGTTCCAGAGTACATAGCCCACCTTCGAAAGGCGGTACACTGAAACATCTCAGCAGATCCCCACTCACTGAGACAGAGGTGGTGAGGATCCTAGTCCAGAAGAGACAGTCCCAGGTGACAGGCTGAAGCACATGACTGTGTATTATCCTCTCACGTGCATGAGCCAGGTCACTTGGAAACCTTCAGCCCACTTCCATTCTTCTCCATGGATTTACCCAAGGCAACTTGCTAGAGCAGAAGTTGCTGGTTCTGGCAAGGCCAGCCTGGCTTCCTGTGGCTTACAGAGACTCTCCCCGTGATGTTGACATGTAGTCCTACACAGAATGTGTCAACACTTGCAGAGACAGTTTGTTAATCTTGTCACCAGGATACCTTGCGGTTCCTTATGTTACTCCTTCATATAGGGCTCACCTTGCCCAATGCTGCAGGACCATCAGACACCTGGAGAGCTATCTTGCATTCTCCTCCCCGTCTTTTATTCCTGGTTTTGGATTGAAGCAGCCCCCAACAGCCCTTTACCAGTTAACTTGCTGTGCCACTGTCCCCATTGTTACACACATCTGCTAACTGAAACACTAGCCTACGTCAGTCATACTCTGTGATGATACAGGATTTTTACTTAGAGTAAAATTTAATGTCTATATAGGAAACTGGATCAAAGTTGAAAGACTCCATACACGCTCCTTCTTTAGTTCTCTTCATACCATGTTTTGACCATTTATCTTCTGCACCTGGCTGGCCTGCATGTTCCTTGTAGTGTAACTTGTACTTTGGTGCTTGCGCTTTGCTTTGTTTTCAAATTTAACTTGTGAGATACATTTTTCACACCTACCTAAGAAGTAGCCTTATACTGAACAGCCTCTGTGGAGTGGGTCTGAGGGACGTAAGTCTTTGACTCTTTGGCTTTGGTTTTTGTGCCTGTTGTAATCTCACACATATTCATTAAGAGGAAGCCATCACCATCAGTGTGTTATTTTTTCAAATTCCAATATGTTTTTAAAGACCATATCTCACAAAACAGTGTATTTGTTGAAATCGATGTGAGTGACTTTACGTGTCCACCCTTGATACAGTGTCAGATACTGTAGTTGCCACTGGTAGAATGGTTGGATTCAGGATGCTTAGCTGACTCATTGCCAAAATTATCCTATAAGAAAGTGAATCAGGGTAGGGAAGACAGATTTAAGTACCATGCAGCTCAAAATGACAATTACATTGTCATTTTCATTGTGAACACTTTTAGGTTCTATATTGGCTGTGATCTTTGTACTAACTGGTATCATGGAGAATGTGTTGGCATCACAGAAAAGGAGGCTAAGAAAATGGATGTGTACATCTGTAATGATTGTAAACGGGCACAAGAGGGCAGCAGTGAGGAATTGTACTGTATCTGCAGAACACCTTATGATGAGTCACAGTGAGTTCTGATAAGAGCATCCTCTTTAATATTTTAGGAAGCCAAACTGCTCTGACTGGTACCTATTTATTTTAAAATAAAAAGCAAGGTATTTTTTTCTGCATATATTATACACTTAGATTACCAAATCCTTTACAGTTTTTTTTTTTTTTCTCTTTTTCCCTCTTTACCCTCCCTTCCAAATGTATGTTGCTTCTTAGTGAATGATTGTGTTGTAATGGGGGAAATGTGGTTTAGTGGTAGATTTGATTCTTCAATATGTTACAGAAATTAATGACATTAAAATAGCCTGACTTGTTTGGACTTTATCAGTGTTTGAAATGGTCTTTTATTGTAGGATAGAAAATCACTAATTTGAATATAAGCTCTGAGACTTATTAGTTTATTAGATTTTGAACCCTCATTTGATATGGTACTTGTTGAAAGAGTTGTTTGTTTTTTTTTTTTTGCTATATTTTCTTTTGAGCTTCAAATGTTTTAATTAAATGTTTTACATTTTTCTTCAATAGGTTCTTTAGTATTACATAGTGCTTTTAATAAACTTTTACTGCTTGTTCTTAACATCAAAAATTCTCAGTTAACACATTAAAATGTCCATCTCAAGAAAAGTGAAACAGCCATACTTCTCCAACTGTTTTATACCCCAGGGGTCAGGCAGTTTGCAGTTTTCAGTTTGCATGCTTTGTTTTTGAGGGAATTCTAAATAGTGCTTGCCTGTCCTTTTCTGCCTTACATTTCCATTTTGGATCTTGCAGATTTTATATTGGCTGTGATCGGTGTCAGAATTGGTACCACGGACGCTGCGTTGGCATCTTGCAAAGTGAGGCAGAGCTCATTGATGAGTATGTCTGTCCACAGTGCCAGTCGACAGAGGATGCCATGACAGTGCTCACACCCCTGACAGAGAAAGACTATGAGGGCTTGAAGAGGGTGCTGCGCTCCTTGCAGGTGAGAACTGCTGGAGATGGAAGCCGAGTACCTCACTTGTTCTCCTAAAATTTGACTTTTAAAGAAAACTTTATTTCATGAGAATAAATTGATGAATGATTTTATTAGAGTATTCTCTTACAAAAAAATTAAAAGGGATGGGGATCATTTTCAAGGTTAAGGGAGTGTTGAGAGGTGTTCAAGACACAGCATCATTAACTTGGAGCTTTTCTCCTGCTGCAACCACCATCGGGATTGGAAGAATTGGAAAGTGAGTCAGTCAGTCCTGGTTCCTGGCTGAATGCTCCTCAGCATCTTACCTCTGCCGCTTCCTTGCCCAGCAGTGGTGACCAGTGTCTATTTTGAACCCTCCCACCTCAGCTTACAGAAGTGATTGCTGTGCCAGCAGCTCTCAGCTGGTAACTCCTCACATAGGAAGCAGAATGTGGACTTCGTGACTCGTCTGCTGGTGCACACCCCATGTCCAGGGCCCTCAGAACAGCCTGCATAGACTGTTACTGTGGAGTATACTCATCTGAGAGAGTCTGTGACTGCTGCCAAAATCACCTCGCAAATAATTTCATGTCTCAAATTTAAAATTGGCCTTTGAGCCGGGCGTGGTGGCACATGCCTTTAATCCTAGCACTTGGGAGGCAGAGGCAGGTGGATCTTTGTGAGTTCAAGGCCAGCCTGGTCTACGGAGTGAGTTCCAGGACAGCTGGGGCTACAAGGAGACCCTGTCTCATAAAGACAAAAAATAAAAAATAAATAAATAAAAATAAAAAATAAAATTGGCCTTTGAATTTTAAAGGTTCATTGATACGGTAAATCCATTGAATCGTGTTAGTGCTTATTGTATTTCCACTTGAGAGTAATGTCACCTGTTTTTTATTATAGGCCCATAAGATGGCCTGGCCTTTTCTTGAACCAGTAGATCCCAATGATGCACCAGATTATTATGGTGTTATTAAGGAACCCATGGGTAAGTATTTGAGTTGAATATGAAGCTTTCCCCCCACAAGTCGTGGGCAACATTTTATCATCCATAAAATTGACATATCATAAAGATATCTTGAGCATGCAGCTGACTGTGTAAACTGTCTACAGTTACTTGGGGGCGGGGGGATTCAAGTGTCTTTTAAGATGGATATTATAGGCCAGGAATGGTGGTACATGCCTTTAATCCCAGCACTCGGGAGACAGAGGCAGGTGAATCTCTGTGAGTACAAGGACAGCTTGGGCTACAGGGGGACCCTATCTCATCAGCAACAACAAATAGGTGGTATTGTAGACACTATTTAATGCAGATGGCCTCAAAATTTGTAGCAGTCTTCCTATCCACACCTCCCAAGTGCTGGTATTACATTAGCACACCCTTCTCAGATGTCCAAACTGAAATATGCCTTGGAGCCCAGCAATTTCATTTGTTAGTACTGAACCTAGGTACAAATTCATGGCAACACTTTATAATGGCAGAAACAGTAGAATGCAGCAAGTAGCCAGTAGAGGGGGAATGCAAGCAGTGCAGGGCGGGGCTAAGGACTGCACCTCTCACCAGGTGCAGGAGAATGCAGTCATTTTCCAGGGAAAAAATGCTAGTGAACAGTACCTATCACTGTTCGTAGTACAAGCAATTTTGTCTCAGAGTGTTACTACTAGTTGATAGAATTGTGTTCATAGAAGTGGTCAGCTGCGTCCCCGGAAGTGGCCGAGACTGCTCATTCACAGCTGATAGACAGCATAGTCAGTGCAAATACTTGTCACTCTCTTCAGAAAAATTATTCCAGTGGCTTTAGACATTGAATATACCCTAATTGGTCTTTTGGAGACCAACTGTAACCCCAGTTAGCCTGGAACTCCCTATGTAGACCAGACTGACCTCAAACTCACAGTGATCTGCTTACCTCTGCCTCCTGAGTGCTGGAATTAAAATCATGCACCACCATGCCAGGCTAATTGCGTCTTTTTTTTTTTTTTTTTTTTTTTTTTTTTTTTTTTTTTT
>VZQC01006697.1:1804843-1919078 GCA_009823505.1 Rhizomys pruinosus
AGGGTTTCCCTGTAGCCATAGCTGTCTGGAACTTGCTCTGTAGACCAGGCTGGCCTTGAACTCACAAAGATCTGCCTGCCTCTGCCTCCCAAGTGCTAGGATTAAAGGCGTGCGCCACCACGCCCAGCCTAATTGCGTCTTTTCTAAAAGTACTTGTGTGTTTTAAAATGTCTCGAATGATGCAGACCAACTTGAGAATAGTAGGTTCCTTGAAGGGGTGAGGCAACCAGCAGGTGGTCAGTGGCTTTTTCTTCATGAACAAAAAGATGATCATTTAAATTCATTTTTGCCACCTACTTCCAAAGTTTTTTGGAGGTGGGGTGTTTTCTTTTGACAGGGTCTCATGTGTGCCAGGCGGACCTCAAAGTCTCTATGCAGCCAAAGAGTATCTTGAATTTCTGGTTTTGTTTTTTTTGTTTTTTTTTTTTTTGGTCTTTTTGAAACAGGGTCTCCCTGTAGCTCTGGCTGTCCTGGAACTCACTCTGTAGACCAGGCTGGCCTCAAACTCACAGAGATCCGCGTGCCTCTGCCTCCCAAGTGCTAGGATTAAAGGCGTGTGCCACCACGCCCGGCGTATCTTGAATTTCTGATCTTCCTGCCTCTGCCTCCCACATTCTGGGATTACATGTATGCTAAGCAGACACTACACCAACCAAGCCACATCCCCAGTCCCTTTTGGGTCTTTATGAAAACACATTACCTCTGGGTGTGGTATCTCACGCCCCCCAGCACGCAGGAAGCAGGTGGATCAAGATCAGCCTGATTTACATAGAGTTCAGGCTAACTGGGGCTACGTTGAGGCCCGATCTCAAAAAGATGGGGGCAGAGGACTCATTATGTAGACCTCATCATCCCCGGCTTTCAGCCCCTCTTCCCAGTAGTTGAAAAATGGTGCTAAAGGTCATGCCTTATTCTTTTTGGTGACCAGCCTCCATCCTGACCCTACCTAGGGACACCCGGCCTGATATGGAGATGCTTCCATGTCAGTGACCCACACACACATTTGCTGTGGCAGGTTTACACACTACATGTGCGCATACAAAAGATAAATGCTGGGCATGGTGGCACATGCCTTTAATCCCAGCACTCAAGAGGCAGGTACAGGGGGTTCTTTGTGAGCTCTTTTTGCAAATGTAGCATACATAATTATTTGCATTTGATATAACTTTTTTTTTTTTTGTCTGTTTGAGACAGGGTCTCCCTGTAGCTCTGGCTGTCCTGGAACTCACTCTGTAGACCAGGCTGGCCTCAAACTCTGCCTCTCAAGTGCTAGGATTAAAGGCGTGCACCACCATGCCCAGCTGATAATACTTAAAAAACTTTTTTTTTTATGTGTATGAGTGTATTATCTCCATGTATATAAGTGCACCTGTGGCGTGCAAAGTCTGTGGAGGTAAGAAGAGGGTGTCGGGTCCCCTGGAACTGGAATTATAGTTGTTAACTGCCATGAAAGTGCTGGGAATTGAACCCAGTTCCTCTGGAAGAACTGCAAATGTTCTTAACCACTGAGCCATCCCTCCAGCCACCAATATTATGCTTTTTTATTTATTTATTTATTTATTTGCTTTTCAAAATCGATAACTTATCATACATATATAGATCCTTTTGGCATGGTTTCCTCTTACATAAAGCAGTTGAATAAATAGCCATTCTATGTAGTAAACTAAAAATAAACAGCCTTTTTTGTGTGTTTGTTTTTGTTTTTTGAACTGTAGCCCCACCTGGCCTAGAACTCACTATGTAGACCAGGCTAGCCTTGAACTCAGAGATCTGCCTGCCTCTGCTTCTTGAGTGCTGGGATTAAAAGTGTGTTAGCACACCTGGCTGAGCTTTTTTTTTTTTTTTTTTTTTTTTTTAAAGGTGACTTGGTTTTTTTTTTTTGAGCCCCATAAGAAACAGAATTGGGAAAATGCTAACCTAACCTGTGTTTAGGATCTGCACCCCATCTCCAGGGGTAGCTTGGTTGAAGAAGTGTTTGAGCATCAGGAGTGTGTATATTGACTTCATTGGAGCCTCAGGACATGCTCACACTGAAAAATCAGAAACCTTTGAACTGTGTGACATTTTGTATTTTTAAGATCTTGCCACCATGGAAGAAAGAGTACAAAAACGGTATTATGAGAAGCTGACGGAATTTGTGGCAGATATGACCAAAATTTTTGATAACTGTCGTTACTACAATCCAAGTGACTCCCCTTTTTACCAATGTGCAGAAGTTCTTGAATCATTCTTTGTACAGAAATTGAAAGGATTCAAGGCTAGCAGGTAAGCACATGTATTCAGTATTTTGAATTAAATAATTTCAAACTGTACTGTCCTCTTTAAGGAATTGGCCAAGTTTTTATAGTAACTTTGTTCCTTGAAATTTTAAAAAAAATTTTGAAGACCACAATATTGTGTTCTATTATTTGAGACAGGCAGCAGGCCTAGTACTGAGAAATCGCTGAGTCTGTTTTTGATGTCCTTAAAATGAAAGTCCCTTTTTATTTATTTATTTTTTTTATTTTTTATTTTATTTTTTTTTAGAGACAGGGTCTCCCTTTAGTCCTAGCTGGCCTGGAGTTTGCTATGTAGACTAGGCTGGCCTTGAACTCACAGAGATCCACCTGCCTCTGCCTCCTGAGTGCAGGGATGAAAGGCATGTGCCACCACACTCAGCAAAAGTCCCTTTTTAAAATGAAAGGGCATTTATGGACCACTCATAGAATGTAGGATTCTGTCCAGAGGACCTGAGCATGGGCAGTGAGACAGCTCTTGCTCTCTTTGAGACAACATCAAAGAAGTACAAAATGACCACTCGAAGAAGAGAGCCAACAAGGGAGGACTGAAGCTCCCCTGGAGTTACGTGTGCTGTTTATGATGTAAACGGCTGGTTTTCTTGAATGTGTTCTATAGGCAATGCTAGACCTTGATTCCTCAGAGACTTTCTTTGAACCTGTAAACTATAAAAGCATTGAGCAACTTTGCATGAAATTTATCTACTATGACCTTCATGCCCTTTTGTTGAACTTCAACCCATTTCAAGCACATGAGTTTCTTCCTTCCCATAGAGGCCTGGCTACCTTTCCTCTCTAACTGCTGATAACTGCCACCATCCTGTAGCCTTGAGAATCATCATTCACCATACCATATCCACTCACCCATCACTTAATCAGTCCTAGACATTCAAACTGGGTAGAACTTGGATGGTAGGGCCTGGGTATCTATCTATAGATTGTCTAATATGTTCCTAGAAGGTTCCATGCCAGTTATTATTCAGTGTTAAGGGCCAAAGGGAAGACTCACTGATAGAGACCTCTAGCGCACATGCTCAGGTCCTGGGTTTAGTCTCCTGTGTGTGTACACACACACACACACACACACATACACACAGAGTGTTCTAAGTAGTAATTTATCTCTGAGGAAAGTTTTTGGGTATGTTTTATCTTTCTTTTCCCATAGCGAGGTAGATAGTTACCAAAGAGCTATATTTTGGAGAGGGGTAGGGAGGAGCACATGAATATGCAGGAGTATATAGAGGAGAGGGGGTTTAAAAAGATAAACTCACTGGGGCTGGAGAGATAGCCTAGCAGTTAAGAACACCAACTGTTCTGGCAGAGGACCCGGGTTCGATCCCCAGCACCCACATGGCAGCTAAGAACCATCTGTAACTCCAATTCCAGGAGAACTCCAGTTTCAGGGGAATCTGAGACCCTCTTCTGACCTCCGGGGCATTGCACGACATGGGTGCACAAACCTACATGCAGACAGTACATTCATACACATACAAAAATAAATAAAATTTAAAAAGATAAACTCACAGTGACAGAAAGTGGGCTGGAGAGATGGTACAGTGATTAAGAGCACTGGTGTTCTTGAAAAACTCCAGTTCCAGAAGATCCAGTGCCCTCTTCTAACCTCCTCAGGCATTGTACAACATTGGTACACTTAGGTGCAGGTAATACACTCATACACTAAAATAAAATAAAGAGAGCACAGTGAAATCTCATCAACACTTAGCAGATGGAAAGGATCAATTCAGGAGTCCAGTACAAGCACAACCCAGATTTTCCTGGAGAATTCAGGAGAGTTGAGAGCATGTTACCCAGTATAACCCCAGAGAGCCCCACATACAGATATTCAAAAATCTAAATAAGAGAAAATAGCCCAAGACTCATGTATCCATGTTGGAGTGCTGTCCCAAATAAGCTAGTGTTCCATGGCAAAAAATGAACCATCCCCAAAATGTCATTCAGACTCTAAAATACTCATTCCTCATCTAAAGCAAAACCTTCCAGGCCAGCATCAAGGCTTGGTTCCAGCTACTTGAGAGGCTGAGTAGAAGAATCACTGGAGCACACAAGTTTGAGATGTGCCTGAGCATTATAAACAAGACCCTGTCTCAAAAAACAACTGTCAGGCAGGAAACCCTGCACACATACACACCCGCAGGCCACTGGCTTGTCTGTAACTTACCCTTCTGAAGTGTAAGTAGACACCCAGGGACAGCCAGACAAGTAAGAAAAGCTGACAGAGATGGCGCAGTGGCTGCTCTTGCAGAAGACCTGGATTCAATCCCCAGCACTCACATGGAGGCTGACAACCATCCATAACTCCAGTTCCAGGAGATCCAGTGCCGCCTTCTGACCTTCACAGGCATTGCACAACACAGGTGCACTTACATGCATGCAGACAGTACACTCATACACATGAAATAAAAAATAAAAATGTTACTATATTCAATATTCACTTAAATGGAAATTATCAGATTAATGTAAGAAAATAAGAGGTATAATACTTGAAAGCTAAGGAAAACCACTCACTCATTGAGCTGAGTCATCAGGAAGTACTCTGTGTTGACCCTAGGAAGTTAGTAAATGAAAGAAAGCTCTCTTTGTAATTTGTAGTGACTAGGAGATGAAGAAGAAAAATTGTACGATATGTTGCAATAAGCCAGGTTGTCAAATGGAAAAGATCACCTACATGGGGCTGGAGAGCTGTCCTTTTCTGGCCACTGGGAGCACTACATAAATGTAGTATGCTTAAATACGTGCAGACAAGGCCCTCATAAATATGAAAAAATAAGGTCACTCCACATACATCATTATGACATTTAAACAGTAGAGATGAAAGAAGCTCTTCTACAGAAGATATGACAGAAAAGCCATGAATTATCAAGAACTAGATACCATTAATTTATTTTGAAGCTGGGCGTGGTGGTGCACACCTTAGTCCTAGCACTTGGGAGGCAGAGGCAGGCAGATCTCTGTAAGTTCAAAGCCAGCCTGGTCTACAGAGTGAGTTCCAGGCCAGCTGGGGATACAGGGAGATCATGTCTCAAAAAGACCAAAAAAAAAAAAAAAACAAGAAAGAACCACATTAATTTAATGGGAAGAATAAATCCAAAAGCTTCAAGAAAATTGATGTCCGCTCACACACCTGTGCACAGATGTAAAAGCACAGTACAGAGTAAAAGCAGAATACGTTGTCAGGTAAGGAAAGGACTTTCTTTGCAGGAACAAGAGAATGGAGCATTTCCCAGACTGGAGAGAGCAAATGACTCAGACATTAGATAATTATTTGGACTCCAAAAATCTTAACACTGAGTAAACCATAGACTATTAGGGAGAGAAAATACCTCCTTAGCAAAAAACTGTGTGCTACAGAGAAAAGCATTCCACAGTGTAAGCACTGAGTTAGAGAGTGCAGGTCTTGGGGCTGGAGAGATAGCCTAGTGGTTAAGAGCACCGACTGCTCTTGCAGAGGACCCGGATTCGATCCCCACACCCACATGGCGGCTAAGAACCGTCTGTAACTCCAATTCCAGGAGAACTCCAGTTCCAGGGGAATCCGAGACCCTCTTCTGACCTCCGCGGCATTGCACGACACGGGTGCACAAACCTACATGCAGACAGTACATTCATACACATACAAAAATAAATAAAATTTATTAAAAAAAAAAAAAAAGAGAGAGTGCAGGTCTTAGGGATAAAATTCCTGGGGCTAGAGAGATGGCTCTGAGAGATGCCTGTTCTTGCAGGGGACACAGGTTGGGTTCTCAGCATCCACATGGTGACTAACAACCTTCCATAACTCGAGTTCCAGGGTATCTGATGCCCTCTTCTGACCTCTGTGGGCCTTGCACTCCAGTGGTACACTTACATACATGCAGGCAATCTGCTCATATATATAAAATTAAAATAAGAAATAAAAATTAATTGCTAAGTCCTAGGGAAATAAAATGGATTCAGGGAAATAGGAAAATGGTTAGGATAGGCCAGTTCTCTTTTGTCATAATAAAATTAAGTTGATAAAACAATAAATAGCCATATAAGAAGTGGAATTACCCAAAGAAATGAAAGGAGGAAGTGGTTACTCCAGAGAGCCTGAGCTTCTGGCGTGAAGGCAGCAGAGGAGATAAGAAAGAAGGGTGAAGGAGGAGAGACTACTTGACATTCCTGTGGCCTGTAGCAAAACAAAGGAATTTGAGGAAGATGGAGTTTTAGCAACTAGGTCAACAAGGAAGGGGCCACTTGGGGGGGGGGGTATGTGAGCGTGTGTGTGTGTGTGTGTGTACACGAATGTGTTTTAGGGAGCAAATCCAAACCAAACCTGGGCCGCCTTGCCACCAGCTTGCTTCATGTGGCTTTCTGTATACCAAAGCATCAGTACACATTAAGGAATGTAGGGCCTGAATTGAGAAGTTTGCTCTGTTCTGCTGGAGTAAACAGCAATGTGAACAGCTTTGTGAAGGCAACTCACTGAGTTTCTGCCACTTTCAGGTTTAAGGCATCATGAAAGATAGACTTAGTCCTCAAAGCTCGTTTACTTCTGTGTTTCTGGTTTACGATCGCCATGTTGTTTGCACGTTACTCTCATTGCCGTGCTTTGTGCTGATCCATCATTTACACCATCCGTGTTCTTTCTTTTCTTACAGATTGTGATATCTTTAGTCTGAATTTTTAACTGGAATCAGAACTGGATGTTGGGGTCACTGTTTTATTATACTACGTGATTATCTAATTCAAAATTCCCCTCCCCAGAATTGAGATTAGTTAATATAATTTTTTATGTTAAATAAAGATGTGTAGATATGGTAAAAGTTTTTATTCTAGCAGCCATGTTGGACAATGTGTTTAAAGGATTGTATACTCTGGAATATTGTATTTATCTACGATTGCAATATAAAAGTACTATGACTTAGTCCTAGTAACTGTACAGTGATTTGGTTTACTAACAAAAATTGTGAATAAAACTGTGAAAAGAGAAGACTTTCTGGACTTTAATAGAAAAATGTAATGTTAATATTGCTACTTCTCTTTTTTTTGATAGATTTTTCCATTTCCCAAATCAGTGTAAATAGACATGTGTACACACACACACCTTTTACTACAGTAGTAATGCTTCTGTAAATGTCTTTATTTGTCCCATTTGTTAAAAATGGTATGATCTTTATTAAACAATATATATATTTTTTTAAACATTGGCTTTTTTCAGTGAGCTACCATGTTTAATGTACAGTGAAAAGCTTGAATATTATAGAGTTTTCTTTATTATTGTTTTATTTTTGCTCACCAGGGGTGAGTGAAAGAATATGGCTGCTCCCCAGACCCATCTTGGCATCCATATAAAGCATCATTGTTCGAAAAATGAAGGGTGCTTAATTGTTCCCTTTTTTCTGTATTCTGTAGGTCTCATAACAACAAACTGCAGTCTACAGCTTCTTAAAGTTCAGCGTGTAACCTTAACCTAAAACACAGCAAGAATCTGGTTGCCTGAACTATTTTAAGTTAAAGAGCCAGATGTTTTTAGTCAGGTTATCCTGACAAGACTTGACCTAAACTTCGTTTTTATTGGTCATAACAACAGTCCAATTGTGTTCTTGGCCAATTTTGTCCAACGGACAAAGGAAAAGCAAAGTCAACGACACCATTATCTTGTCAAGATCAAATGGTTTTACTATTGTGGCAGAAGCGGGAAAACTTTATTGAGAAAAAAAAAAAAAAAAAAAAAAGAAAAAGCAAGCAAGAAAAAAAAAAAAGATGCTCTGGGGTCCGTGTGGCTCCATGAGACGCCACGTCCGCTCTTCAGTGAAGAAGCTGCTTTAGAGTCTCACAGAAAACTTTTGACTGTATTTATTTATTGTTGCAAAAAAGACGCTTTTTTATTGCTGCCCTCATTTGTCAGCTAATTATTTTTTCTTATAAAATCCACCCCCAGTTCCATATATCCATCCTGTATCTTATCATGATTCCTGTAGGTAAAGTACAAGACGACCTCTAGGTGTCTTTTCTTTCTATGAAAGGAGCTGCTATGTACACATGTGCACACACACAACTGGGAATCAACAATGAGTTTTATTGTTCACGGTAGAGAAAAATTAAGCTTGCAAAAATGTTGGGCTCAGTGGTCCTGGACTACAGACTTCGTTGCCTTGAATACACCAGTATAATTTGTTACTTACTCCGCACCAGGCTGAAATGAGCAAAATCTATTTGAAGGTATCTTGTTTGTAAACATTTGTCAGATTCTAATTTTTTTCTTTTGTATTAAAATTCAACTATGGATGTATATGAATCGAAATAAATGGAGATCATTTTTCTCCCACAGATGGAGGTCTCTTTGAATATGCGCTAATGATTTTCTCTCAACCTTTGCGGGGGAGGGAAGGTTGCCAGGAATGGTAGGTAGGTAGGTAGGCAGCAGGTCAGGTCAGACTGGAGTTTCTCCAGGATAGCAGTGCCCTTTCCTTTCAGAATCCCAGCCCGTTGTCACCATGTCAGAGGAAATCTCCAGGAGCTGACCCTGTTCCATCAGTTGATCATACCTGTAACAACGCTAATACAACACAGTACACATTGCCTGCATCCATGCTCTGTGACTGTAGGCAAATTACCAGTTAGCGACAGCTACTTTTAGTGTATGAAGGGCATTTTTTTAGATGACCTTGTCACTTTGTACTCTTCATTGGCTGTTTGGATTTGTTTGGAGTTCTGTTTGTTCCACACAGGGAAGAGGAGTACAAGTACTGGGGAGGCCATGGAAAGAGCAGACAAAGGTGTGTTTTGTGTTCTGACCCTGCCCATTGTGGTTCTGCTGTCATAATGGCTTCTGTAAAACTCCCAGAGCTGGATTATACATGCAGCTTTGCAAAAACTTCCCTAGACTTTGCACTAATTCATATTAGCTTTGTCCTACTGAGTTCTGGAATTTACCTAGTTTTTGTTTTTTAAAAGTCTCCTGTTTCACGTTGCCCTGCTATGCAAAACCTTTCCCAGACCTTAGTTTCTTAAAACTGTGGCTACAGTTCCCAACTCTTATGACAGGCTCAGGTGTATAGGTTCCTCTGGGTGTATAGGTTTCCTCAACTGAAGCCCGTTCCTTTTTGTACAAAGCTCTGCTTACAAACTAAAAACACTAAACTGCTCAATATGGAAACAAGCTTTTGCTTAAAATATTAATATGGAAGTAGTTAAATACAGCCTATTTTGTCCTTTTAGTTAAAAAATGTTCCATGTTGTATGCACTGTGCTGATGCAAGAATTCTACATTTTACTGAATTGCAATGTTATTCTGCATCTCATCATGTCACAGTATTTCTGTGCTATTTATTCATATATATATAAGTATATATGGGCTTAATCATTAAAACTTGTTGCAGCAAGAACTTTCCTACCTGTAGGCAATAGATTGCTAGGTTTTTAACAAATTGTGGCAAATTCTAAACAATTCTTTTTGTACGTAATAGGACATTTCATCCTAAAAAAATAAAGTAATGTTTTTGACATTGGATTTTGTGCAGTTTCTAATGAAACAATGGTTGGTTGGTTTGTCAGTTGATATATTTTCTGAAGTTGTTGGTATTGCCAAGTTGTACAAAAAAGGCAGAATTTTTTGGAAATCCTGAGATCAGGAAGATGTTAATTTCATATATATGTATTTAGTGCTATAAAGACTTGCAATTTCTATCACCATATAAATACATTTTATAATTTTATCAAACTATAGAGCTTTAATCTTTCAAAGGGGAATTTTTGAAAAACGTACATTGGTCTTTCCGAAGCTGCTTTTTTGTGACTGTTCTTTGGCAAGCCTCTGCTATTCAGTGAGCCCTGTGCTGGTTTGCTTTCAGAGAGTCTAGTAATAACATGCACATTTGTGATACCGTTCAGATATTCCTGCCCCAGTCTTTGGGCCTGTAAGTTGTATTTAATTTACACCAATAGATTTCTTCGGCTAAAAATATTTTTAGTGTTTCCTGTGCTTCATCTCCAAATTCACAGTCTTTTGAGAACAAAAGAGATATTTTCATAAGGCTTTTTTCTCCTGTCCAAATTTTACAGAGTTTGTATTTACTGTCCTGCAGTGGGCTAAAGATATTGTGATCTCTTTGGGGTGTTTTCTAAAGGAAAGCTTAATTACCTTTTTATATTTCAAATGGCCTGGTGTACTGTTTAGGGACCATGGAATGTGTTGCTGTTTGTAACCCTCTTCAAATTTGCAATAAAAGTTATTTCCGTTTCTGTTCACTTGTACCAGGATAGCTTCCAGCTTCTTTGTGTTTCTGATGTTATGAGCCAGCCTGGTCCACTCTTGCCACAGTGAGGCTGGTCCCCAGAAGTGTCTGATTTCAAGTTTTTAACAGGAACAGTGATCTCTCCTGGGCAAAGCCATGGCTGATAAGTCCATGGGGGAAGGTCGCCAGGAAGATTTTCTAGTCTGTAGTCCTTGGGGCACTTTTCTTTTTTTTTTTTTTTTTTTTTTGTTTTTGGTATTGTTGCTTAATTGTTTTATTTTTTTTGGTCTTTCAAGACAGGGTCTCCTTTTAGCTGCAGCTGTCCTGGAACTCACTCTGTAGACCAGGCAGGCCTTGAACTCACAAAGATCCGCCTGCCTCTGCCTCTGCCTCTGCCTCTGCCTCCCAAGTGCTAGGATTAAAGGCGTGCGCCACCACGCCCGGCTGCAGCACTTTTTCATACTTACTGTTCTCAGAAGATCACATCACTTGATCCAATTTACACCGTATTTCAACAAAAGTAATGCATTTTCAATATGGTAAAGCCCTTTTTTAACTTTTTGGCTGCATTTGCAAATACGTCCAAAAACGAGAACTTGCACTGCAGGCAGCATGTCGCCAAGAAAAAAAAAATGTGTTCTAGACCTTTCCATACCAAAAGTACAAGTACTTTTCCCGTCCATGAATTTTTTATTTTTTTTATTTTTATTTATTTTTTCTTTGTGTATGAGTGTACTGTCTGCACGTAGGTCTGTGCACCCGTGTCGTGCAATGCCTCGGAGGTCAGAAGAGGGTGTCGGATTCCCCTGGAACTGGAGTTCTCCTGGAATTGGAGCTTCAGACGGTTCTCAGCCGCCATGTGGGTGCTGGGGATCGAACCCAGGTCCTCTGTAAGAGCGGTCGGCGCTCTTAACCGCTAGGCCATCTCTCCAGCCCCCCTGTCCATGAATTCTAAAGGACACATACTATTGAATTCATCTGGAAGGCAACTGAGGATTTTATTTATGAGGGGCTATTATGTGTGCACATAGGTACAAAAGCCCCTAGTCTTTGCAACACAAATCCATGTGCTAGGGGGAAAAGTCTCAATAGGACAAAAAAAAATTACAATAAATTAAGGTTTTCCATAAAATTAAAGATTATAACCGAGGTCCTGTCAGAATAGCGAAAAGGTGATTCTTCTAACCTTTCCTGCTAATTTGGAATTCACAGGGTTCTTTACTGTCTCCCCAAGTTCCAGCCCATCCCTAGTCTGCCTTGGTTGAGTCTCACTGGTCTTGCCTAGCAGAACCATCCTTGAATGATGGCCCTAATTTTTACAGGCAGTTTCTAAAGCAGCTGGCCTGCATATATATCTGGTGGGTACATACTGTGTGACCTCGGAGTATATTGAACATCAGGGATCTAGCATTTGTGTGTGTAAAAGATTTGTGTGTGTGTGTGTGTATGTATGTATGTGTGCGTGTGTGTGTGTGTGTTGTCTCTCTGTATGTGAGTATGCACACATATACAGGTGTTCAAAGAGGCCAGGATGTGCTATCTGATCCCCTAGAGCTAGAGTTGTGAACTGTGTGCTGAGTGCTGGGAACCAAGCTCCAGTCCTCTGCAAGAATAGCAACACTTTATTTATTTATTTATTTATTTATTTATTTATTTATTTATTTATATGAATGTACTGTCTGCATGTAGGTCTGTGCACCTGTGTCATGCAAAGCCGCGGAGATCAGAAGAGGGTGTCGGATTCCCCTGGAACTGGAGTTCTCCTGGAATTGGAGTTATGGATGGTTCTCAGCTGCCATGTGGGTGCTGGGGATCAAACCCAGGTCCTCTGCAAGAGCAGTCGGTGCTCTTAACTACTAGGCTATCTCTCCAGCCCCCAAGAATAGCAACCCTTTTAACTGCTGAGCTATCTTTCCAAACTATCCCCCACTTTTTTTTTTTTAGACAGAGTCTCCTGTAGCCCAGGCTGGCCTTGAACTTGCGGTCTTCCTGCTTCAGCCTCCTAAGCACGAGATTAGAGGTGTATACCACCATGCCTGGCTGTACAGTAGTCTTTGGCTATTGCTGCTCACTTCCAGGTCAAGTCCCCAGGCTCACTGTAGGCATCTCAGTCCTTTACAGCTAGAGACGCTGAGTGTCTAATTTAAATACTCTGCATGTGCTTCTTGTGTTCCCTATACCAGACATCTTCGTGAATTCTTGGTGTCTACTCCCAAGTGCTTCAAATTCACTGGAATACACTTTGATCCTCTGGGGCAGGAGGGACCTGTGAATGTCTTTGTGGACTCAAGTATAAAATCATTAAATTTAGCTGGGAATTGAAGCCTTTTCAAACCAAACAGAAAATGCTTACAGTTCACTGGTCTGGAAGCTGTCACTTATAAATCCTGTTTCCAGGGTTTGGGAAGCAAGTTTGAGAAGGCTTTTCTCAAACCTTTAGGCCAGGTGAAGCTAAAGAAAGCCAGGTGCATCCAAGATCTGATTTCAATGCAAGATTTACTGCTTTACAAACACAAACATGATACTTGTTCATTAGAAAAATGACATGAGACCAGAATGTCTGCTGCTCTGGAATGGCTCCAGTTTGGCACAAAGCATGAGCTCTTGGGAGCACGGAAGCATGAGAACACTCCAGAGCTTACATTTTGAAACCTCAGGAACATTTGCTTTGAATGATGTTTAAGCCCCTGAAATGTAAAGTTGTAATACTTGGTCTGGGCTCTGACGCTAGTGTCTGCTCTAATATGTAAATTTCTGACTTCCTACACTTATTCTCACGTACAGAATATAAAACTCGATTTAAATACAAAATTCAGCTTGAAACATAAACTATTCAAAGTTGTATACTGAAATTCAAGAAATGTTTTGTGAACTATTTCTACTAGAGGATGTATTAAAATAACTTAAAAACAACATACAAAGGAGTGATCTATTGACTGGACAGGTCAAGTGTCTGAACTGTGTGAATTGCTGTCACTGCTTTGGAGTAACTTTGCGCACTGAGCTCAGGAGCATACCTTTGAGGTGTTCTAAATAAAGTGACAGGGTTGAACAGCACACTGTTCTTAAGGTTACTGTGGGCCCAATTTCAGAAGACCTTGTTACATGAAGAGGAAGGAGCCTTTCTTACTGCAACTTCCAAGTCTCAGGTTCCCCAGGTGCCAGGGTGGTCTGTTCCAACACACTGGGTGTTGATGGTACCTCGTACTTGCCGTTCCCTTTTCCTGTTAAACCTTTTCACGTAGCTGCCAGGGCTCCTGAGCAGTCCATCTCCAGGTCGCAGACGCCCTCTCAGGACCTGAAGAAGAGCAGTGGGGAGCTGTCGTCTCTTCTGGTAGATATGGCCCATCACAATATACCTACTGCCTGAAGAAAATAACCAGAATAGAAATGGTGTCATTAAAATGCCATGAAAGGCCTGAGACCTCTAAGACATGCCGGAGCTTAACTCTCAGCATCTTGCACATGTTGAAACTCATCTAACTTAAAGACAGCAGGTGGAATATGTGTTGAAGAGCTAGCCTGTGAACAGTCACAGAACAAATAAATACCTAAACCCATCTCAGAAGTATTCACAATCCGGTAAGAAGGCATTCCTCAACTCAGGCTGTGCTGTAGAACCCTGTATCTCTGGGCAATGGCGTTTCACCATAAGCCTACTTGTCAACGTACTGGCATTAGGTTTGGGATGTTTTTGTTGTTTTATATTTAAGACACCATCTCATGTAACCAAGGATAACCTTGAACTTCATCCCTCCGGAATGCAATTCCAGCACACCTGCCATCTAAACTCTTATCTCTTGGTTACATTACTCTCCTTAAAAGCTGGGATTGTTGGGGCTGGAGAGATGACCTAGCGGTTGAGAGTGCCGTCCTGGGTTCGATTGTAGAGGACCTGGGTTCGATCCCCGGCACCCACATGGCGGCTGAGAACCGCCTGTAACTCCAATTCCAGGAGAACTCCAGTTCCAGGGGAATCCGACACCCTCTTCTGACCTCCGCGGCATTACACGACACGGGTGCACAAACCAACATGCAGACAGTACATACACATAAATAAAATTAAAAAAAAATTGAAACTTTCAAAAAAAAAAGCTGGGATTGTTGAATTCAAGGCCACCCTGATCTACCCGACGCGTGGGAGGCTAATCCAGGGTTGCCATGAGTTTGAGGTCACCCTGGGCTGCTCAATAATAAGAGCCTATTTCAAAAGAAAAAAAAATGCTAGGAATATAGCTCAGTGGCAGAGTGCTTGCCCTGTGTGTGAAGAATCCATAGGTTCAATTCCTAGCGCTGCACACACACACACACACACACACACACACACACACACACACACACACTCGGAGTGGCTGGGGTGATTTACAGAAGCCGGGCTGCAGCATTCAGGTCCCCGACGGTATAAAGAACATCTATGAACCAGTCATTTAGGTCAGTTTCAATACCAGGCTTAAATTCTGGACATGGTTTATGACAACTGGAGAAGTCTAGAGCCAATATGTGCACTCGGAAGAAAAAGCCATCCGGGGTGATGTACAGGCGGCTCATCTTGTACAGCCCGTCGCGGTCCACCAGCAGCGTCACCAGCCGCATCCCTGCGTCCAGCACGTCCACGTCGTGCACGATTCCGTTCACCGCTGCTTTCGGAAAAAAAGAGCATTACACTTGCTTGCGCCCGCGCGCGCGTGCGACTCTTGCAAGGGCAGGGATAGGGAGCGCGAGCGGGGCGCGCTCACCGAATTCGCTGGCGCAGTAGGCCTCGCGCTCGTCCGCGTCCGCGTTGCAGGCGCGCGCGCAGGCCTGGGTATCAGGCTCCCGGTGCCCAGACTGCGGCTGCGCGGAACCTGAGGCTGGGGAGGCGGCGGCGCGAGGCCGATTGGGATGGGCGGGGCCAGGTGCGCGCGGCCGATTGGAGTGGGCGCCCGGGAAGCGCAGGGCCCGTGAGCGCGCACGACGTGGGGAGTCCTCGGTTGGGGGCGCGCGGCGCGGCGACGCGCGGTTATCGGCCTCAGCGAGGCGCGGGCCCGGCAGCCAGGCGTGCGCGCGCGCGGTCTCCCGGAAGCCGGCGCGGTTGTCGGGCGTTGCGGGCTTCCGGCGTCGCAGGTCGGGCCAGGGGCGCGGCGCAGCGTCGGCAGCTAGCGGTCGTCGCGGGAACGCGGACAGCGGCTGCGCACCCGGACTCGGCGACTCCGCGCTCTCGCCGCCACTGGCGTCTGGCTTTCTGTGAGGTGGCGGGGCTGCAGGGCAAAGAAGGCGGTGAGCGGAGGAGAGGCGCGGGGAGACTGGCAGCGGAGCTCGCGGAGCCTAGAGCGGGTATGGGTCCCGGCCTGCAGAACCTGAACTCAGAGCCAAGGCAGGAGGATTGCCGCGAGTTCGAGGCCTGCCTGGGCGACCTCCTGCTTTCCTGACCAGCCAAGGCAATTGTGTTCTGTCTGTAAATAAATAAGGCCGGACGTTCGTAGTGCGAGCCTTTACTTCCAGCCTTCTAGAGGCATTGGCTGGTGTGTCTCTGTAGGTTCAAGGTCAGCCTGGTCCACGTAGAGTTCGAGACCAGCCAGGGCTATATAGTGAGACCCTATCTCCAAAATAAATGAATAAGTAAATCCAAGTATGGAGGTGAGAAAATTCTGTGCACATGGGCAATGAAAGGCCTAAGGTCATTATTTTGCTAAGGAACCTTTTCAAATCTATAGCCTTTTTGTACAGTCCCCAATAGATTCTAGAATCAAGCATTTCTGATAACTGGTTAAACATTTTGCCCTTCAATACATATATGTCTGTGTGTATACACACACATATATATATATATATATATATATATATATATATATATATGTTCACCTTTTTGCTTTTTAGTTTGTGGAGAAAGGCCCACGACCAAGCCCTGGAGGAAAAGTCTCATGTTACCGGTTTCTCCTAATTGTTTAAGCACCCCTGACAACAGAACTATTTGGTTTTCCCATCCATGTTTACACTGTCATCTTGGTCTCTGCAGCATGGAGCGCTTGTGAGTGGATTTTTATCTGGCTTATTGGACACCATTTACTGGTAAACCGCAGCTTAGAAAGGGTTTTGAAAGCTTGGCTTTGCTGTAGAGGCCCTGGGTTAAGTATAAAAGCATACATTGAATCCATTACTCCTCCCCCACCCATGTCATTCTCCTAAATACCATGAAGACACATTTTTAATATTATTAATGATTTTCTCCAGCTCTGCAGACAGGTTGCTGAACAGACTTCAGCCAGCTTGAAATCTGGGCAATTTTCCATACCCAGTTACACAATATCACCTCCCTGTTTGTCTGGGTCCCAGTGCCCCTCTAGGCAAGCAAGACTCAGAGCCTATGTTTTCTCTCCATTTGTATTAAAAAGCTTGGTCTGCTTCTTTGTAGCCCTGGTAACACTTCATTTAAGATGATGCATCTTGTCAGATTAGTAATCTTGAAAAATCAGGTTTCTCCTAGCAGTCATAGCTGGTTATACAGTTCATGATTCTGCAGAGCCGTTGGTCCTGACTCACTGTCCTAAACCAGTGCACAGCTGAATCTAGTTCTCGTGGCTGTCCAATTCCTGCCTGTCAACTGTTGACCTCACAACTGCTCCCCATTGATACCACCATATGTTGTCATGGGAAAGATTGCCTGATATTTAGGGTAAATTCCACTGAAGTCATTCCATTTCCATGTGGAAAAAAAAATAACCCAAAGTAAATCGTTGGCTGAGGTGTGGAAGGTATTTTTCCCAGAGATAGTGAATTGAGTATCAAAATAAAAGCAAAACAAAAAACCCATGACCCATTTGAGAATGCAAGTGTGCGTGTGTGTGTCTATGTCTCTGTGTGCGTGTGTCTCTGTGTGTATGTGTATCTCTGGGGGTCTGTGTATATGTGTATCTGTGTATGTGTGTGTATATCTCTGTGTGTATGTCTGTGTTTCTGTCTATGTGTTTGTATGTGTCTATGTGTATAATGGGGGGGTTTCTGTGTATCTGTGTGTTTCTGTGTGTCTGTGTCTGTGTGTGTGATCCTGGCTCAGGTGTCTCAAGGCTAGCAGGGCTGTGCAGACAGGGGCGGGATGCCCGGGGCTGTGTGTCCCCCTCACGGTTCCCCAGCCTTGCTCGGCGCCCACCACCTGCTGCGTGTGGCCGCTGCAGGCTTCGGAAAGGCGCGCCACGACTCCTTTGACACTTTCCCTCCTTGGGGATGCAGCAACTCCTTAACATGCAAAGTTTCCCAGCCTGCCTGGCCCGCTTCTTTCCTCTCTCTGCAAGCAGACCTGGCAGCGGCGCTGCGCCCAACCTGGTCCCGCCGTGGTCTCGCCCTCTCCCTGTCCCTGTCCCTCTCCCTTTTCATCTCCCTCTTCCTCTCTCTGTCCCTCTTCCTCTCCTCCCTCTCCTCTCCTCCCTCTCCCTGGCCCTCGCCCTCCACCGGACCCTGCTGCTTGGCGGACACCTCACCTTTTCTCTCCGACCCCGAGGCTTCGGGGGACGCTCCGAGGATCAGACAGAGAAGCCAGAAGGCGCTAGCTGTCATCTTCGTGGTCCGGCTCCCGGGCTCCGAGGGCTCCCGCTCCCTCTCCGGCTCCCACCCCGCTCCACACCCCCACCCCGCTCATGCTAATGAGGGCCAGCCTGGGGAAACGTGTCCGCAGCGCAGACCAGGGAACAAAACCCAGCCGGGCTGTCGGGCTGTCGCCTCTCCCCGCGTGGGGATCGCGGGCCTGTGAGTCCGCGTGGGCCTGGGCTTCCGTCCCGGTGGGCAGCGGGCTGGGGCGAGGTGACAGGCGGAGAGAGTGAGAGAAGGATGAAGACAGCCTGGGCCCGGGGAGGGGACTCCAGATGACAGGAAGGAGCTCCGGAACAGGAGAGGCGACTGCTTGGGGAACCAAGTTTCTACTTCCCAAGTTTGGTGATGCTGTTGGACTGTGTGCGCCACCTTGACCTTCTCGAACCAGAAAGGGGAAAGATCCTGGCCAAAATGGCTTTTCGTCCTTCTCTTCCTCCCCCTCTTCCTCCTCTTACTGCTCCTGCTCTTCCTCCTGTTCCTCTTCCCTCTCCTCTTCCCGGGGTCTTCTTCATCCTCCTCCTGCTCCACCTGCTCTTCCTCTACTTCCTCCTGCTGCTCATCCTCTCCTTTCAGTCTTCCCTTCTTCCCTCCATTGATAACTGGTTTTCTGTTGACAGATTACCAAGTGCATACTGAATGCTTTTTACCTTTTAGGGCCTAGGAAAGAGACAAACCTTAGCAAACCACCTTCCTGACCCTGGGCCGGGGGGTGGAGGGGGTGGGGGTGGATTTCATTGCTTGGAGAAAGCCAGAGGTTTTGGTTTTTGTTTTTCTCTAAGAAAAGCAAAGCCCTCTTTGCTTAGCTCCAACCTCTTTCCATAGCATTTTACACAGGTCCTGAATTAAAGACCTTTTTCACTCTGATGAAATACAACCAGCATTTGCCAAGCTGCTGGAGGAGTCTGAACTCTCTGGCACCTGCGTTGTTCCTGCAGCTTCAAACCTAAATGGAAGCGGAAATGCACCAAGGCCAGAAGGTTTGAAGCGAGGCCCTGAGTTGCTGAAGGAAGTCTGGAAGTTCTGCTGCACTACCATCTGGACATTGGAAAGGAACAGTGCTGGTGGGCTGGGGAGATGCTGAGCCACAGTCTCAGAAAAAGACACTGAGAGGTTAGCCGGGAAGTGCTGAGGAGCCGAGAGCAAGCCCCCATCACATTCACGTTCTGTGTCATATGAGGTAGGAGTTAGGAAAGGACTAGTTTAATTTCAGCTTCCAAAAGAATATTCTAGAGGCTGGAGAGATGGCTCATCAGTTGAGTACTTAACTGCTCATCCAGAGAACCCAAGTTCAGTTCTGAGCACTCCACGTCAGGCGACTCGGTGCAAGCACTCCAGCACCCAGGGGGTCCCATACCTCAGGCCTCCACAAGCACTTGAACTCATGTGCACATAGCCACTCATGCACACACACACATAATTGTAAATAATAAAAGCCAGGCATAATGACACACGCCTTTAGTGCCAGCCCTGGGAAGCAGAAGCAGCAGATCTCTGAGATTGAGACCAGCCTGGCCTATGTAGCAAGTTCCAGCCAGCTGGGGCTACAGAGAGACCCTGCCTATTACAAATAATAAATAAATTAAATAAATAAACACAAAGTTTTAAACAAATAATATTCTAGGGGTTGCGAGTTGGTAGAATGCTTACCTAGTGTGCATCAAGCCTTGGGCGGGCCTCTTGCATTACATAAGTTAGGTATGGTGATACACACCTATTAATCCCAGCATTCCTGAGGCAGAGCCAAATGATTCAGGAGTTTAAAGCTATCCTTGGCTATACAGGGAGTTCAAATCAGCCTGGAATCCAAGAGATTTGTCTCCAAAGAATATTCATAACCAGAACCTCAAAAAAAGCAGGCTGTTTTTTTAATGATTTAAAAAACCGTGGGGCTGGAGAGATGGCTCAGCAGTTAAGAGCACTGACTGCTCTTGCAGTGTTAGATTCCCAGCACCCACATGGCGGCTGAGAACTGTCTTTAACTCCAGTTCCAGGGAAATCCAACACCCTCTTCTGACCTCTGTGGCATTGCACAACACGGGGTGCACCAACCTACATGCAGACAGTACACTCATACACATAAAAAATAATAATAAATAGAGCCGGGCGTGGTGGCACATGCCTTTAATCCTAGCACTTGGGAGGCAGAGGTGGGCAGATCTCTGTGAGTTCAAGGCCAGCCTGGTCTACAGAGTGAGTTCCAGGACAGCCATAGCTACAGGGAGACCCTGTCTCAAAAAGACCAAAATAATAATAATAGTAATAATAATAATAATAATAATAATAAATTTAAAAAATAAAAACCAAAGTAAGCTGGGCATGGTTGCACACGCCTTTAATCCTAGCACTTGGGAGGCAGAGGCAGGTGGATCTTTGTGAGTTCAAAGCTAATCTGGTCTACATAGCGAGTTCCAGGACAGCCAGAGCTACAGATACGGGGAGACCCTGTCTCAAAAAAGACCAAAAAAAAAAAAAAAAAGTACGAAGAGGAAAGCAGCAGGTAACCGCAGAATGCAGAATCCATTCCCTGACTGAGTGTCCTGTGGTTTGAGGACTATGGTAAGCCAAATGTTTACCTAGAGAGATGCTGAGGGCCAGGGGGAAGCTCAGGGATAGAGCATTTGCCTAGCATGCCCAGTAACACACCAATAATAATAATAATAATGATGATGATGTTAAAATAGAGTAAAAATGTGACATGTTTTCTGTAGTTCAGCGAGCTCACTGACATAGGCCAAAACTCATACTAACAGATGCGTAAATCACACTATTTTTTTAAATACTTTTCAAATTTTTTATTTTATTTATTTTTTATGTATATGAATGTACTGTCTGCATGCAGGTCTGTGCACCCGTGTTGTACAATGCCTCAGAGGTCAGAAAAGGGTGTCAGATTCCCCTGGAACTGGAGTTAAATATTTCTATTATTTTTTATGTGTATGAATGTACTGTCTGCATGTAGGTTGGTTGCACCCTTATCATGCAATGCCGCGGAGGTCAGAAGAGGGTGTCAGATTCCCCTGGAACTGGAGTTAAAGACTTTTCTTAGCTGCCATGCAGGTGCTGGGAATTGAACCCAGGTCCTCTGCAAGAGCATTTGGCGCTCTTAACCGCTGAGCCATCTCTCCAGCCCCCAGACTATTATTTATTAATTTGAGATCAAAGGCTATAGGCAAGGAGAATCTGGCATATAATTATTCATCAGAAGGTTGCCTGCAGCCAAGCATGATGGTGCAGACCTTTAGTCCCAGCACTCAGGAAGCAGAGGCAGGCAGAGATGGAACCTAGCCTGGTCTACATAGCAAGATTCAGTGCAACCAGGGCTGAGTGTGGAGCCCTATCTCAAAACAATAACAACACAGCTGCCTGGCAGGCACTACACTGCAACATGCAGCTGGGAGCTGGAGAGATGGCTCAGCAGTTAAAAGCATTGTCTACTCTTGCAGAGGACCCAGGGTTCAATTCCCAACACATGCATGGCAGCTAACAACCATCTGTAATTCCAGTTCCAGGGGATCCTACACCCTCTTCTGACCTCCACAGGCATTGTACAACATGGCTACACTAACATACATGAAGTCCATACATTCATTCACATAAATTTTTAAAAATAATAAAAATATATTAAAAATTTTTTTGAAAAAGAAAATGCAAGCCCAGAAATGTTGGCACACTCGTTTAATCCCAGCCCTCTGGAGGCAGAGGCAGGTAGATCTCTGTGAGTCCTGGTCTGTAGGCAGACCCCATCTTAAAGGGAAAAAAAGAAGAAGAAAAAGAAAATGTAGCTGAGGAAGATGAGCTATTCTTCCCTCAATGAGAATAAGATGCAGAAGAGCAAATTCTCTGTTTTCTTCAAATAGCCTCCTCAATGCTGGTGAGATGGCTCAGTAGATAAAGATGCCTGCAGCCAAGCCTGAAGACCTGAGTTTCCCCTGCCCCCCCAAAAATTAAATAGATAAATTTTTGTCTGTTTTGTAGACCAAGTTGGCCTCAGCTTCCCAAAGATCTGCCTGCTGCTGCCTCCTGAATGCTGAATCAAAGTTGTGTGCACTATGCTCAGCAAATATATTTTTAAAAGAAAGAATAGTCCCTCCAATCACTGCGAACATTGAATACAGCAGGATAAGTGTCTCCCAACAACCACATAAGCATTGTGAAAGTCGGACTTTGGGTGCCCAGATTCTGGATGTTGGCAGATTCATTCTCCCACATGCTTTTTTTTCAAGCCGAGTAGACTCAAATGAATTAGGCTTAAGCTTCCTCAGTTACAGCCGTATCTCAGACATACTATCTTGGGACTTCGTTCAAGTCATGCAGATCCAATTTGGGGTTGTTCTAGTTTATCTTCCATTGCTGTGACAAAACACTCTGACTGACACCAAGTTGGGAAGGAAAGAGTTTATTCAGTTTACATCTCCTGGGTCACAGTTCATCACTTAGGAAGCCCAAGGCAGGAACTCAGGGCAGGAACCTGGAGGCAGGAGCTGAAGCACAGGCCATGGAGGAATGCTGTTCACTAGCTTGCTCCCTCGGCCCATGCCCAGCCTGACCTCTTATACAGTACACAACAACCTGCCCAGGGTGGGACCACCCATAGTGGGCTGGGCCCTCCCACATTGCTCAACAATCAAGACAATACTCCACAGACATGGCCACAGGCCAGTCCAATGGAGCCAATTCCCCAGTTGAGGCTCCCTCAACCCGGGTGTGTCAAGTTGACACTAAAGCTATTCAGCACAGGCGTGTACCTGAAACTATTTGAGGCAGGAATGCCAAGAATGGCTTGCAGTCCACGCCCTGAAATATAGAGGCAGAGAGTGTGGCAACCAGCTGCCAGGGCTCCTAGAGTCTCCCTGGGTAGCACCAACTGGGAAAACTTGCTGGAGCCCAAGTCCAGCTCTCAGGTGGTGTCTGGTTTGTACTGGAGGAGCACTTGTCCAGTGTGCAAGGCCCTGGGTTTGATCCCCAGTAACACACACATGCACAAATTCAAGATTCTTTTGGGCCATGGTGAGGCAGACCTGAAATCCCAGAACTTGGAAGGCAGAGGCAGGAGGATTATTATGAGTTCAAGGCTAGCCAGGTTTACATAGTAAGTTTCAAGTCAGCCAGGGCTACATCATGAAACTCTGTCTTAAAAAAAAAAAAAAAAAAAAGAGAGAAGGAAGAGGGGGAGTAAGAAGAGGAGGAAGAGAAGAGAAGGACGAGGGACAAGGACGAGGATGCAGCCCCACTGATGGTGGTAGACAAAGAGTTCAAAGAGACTGGCCTACTTAGCATGAATGTCAGCTTCTTGATTTACAGTGAGAATTTGACTTGACCAGACGTGCACATTCAGGCCATTCTCCCTACAAGCCTTGTTGAGGTGGAGGCAGGCACATAATCCCAGATTCAGAAGGAATATCACAAGTTCAAGGCCAGCCCTGGCTACATAATAAGCTCAAGGGAAGCTTGGAATACACAACACCCTGTGTGGTGGTTTGAATGAGAATGTCCTCAGTAGGTTCAAAGTATTCAGACATTTTGTCCCTAGTTGGTGGCACAGATTTGGGAGGTCTTAGAAGGTGTGGCCATGCTGGAGGAAGCAAGTCACTGAGGTCAGGCTTAGAGAGTTCAATAAACCTTGCCAATCTCCAGTCGCTCTCTGCTTCCCATTCGTGCTTGAAGATGAGAACCTCTGCTTTCTGCTCCAGTGCCTCCTGCCACCATCCCTCCCCGCCATGATGGACTCTAATTCCCCTGGAACCATCCATAAACTCTAGTAAACTTCCTTTTATAAGTTCCCTTGGTCGGCAACAGAAAAGTGACTAATACACTGTGGGCCTTCTCCAGCCGGCAGTTGGCCCACTCTACCAAGGGTAAGTGCAATGAAGCAAAAGACTACTCCAGAGCATGTCAGAGGGTGAATCTCAAAACCATATTTTCCAGTACAGGGCTTATAGGAAGCTTCTACCAATCAGCACAGAGAGCATCAGAGTGCATCCAATCATTGAAAAGGTCAACTTAATCACGAAGTTACATAGTCCTAAACCTGCACCTGCTTCTATAGATGTTTACATGCTGATTACAAGCTCAGATCAGGGCGCAAATAATCACAGCAAGAGGGCTGCATGCAGCTGTTGCACAGAAGAGCACCATGTTGCTGGCGCAGCAAGAAATTCAGTGACATGGCTTAATAATTGGCCCGGGAGTGACCTACAATAAATCCTGTTTCAAAAAGAAAAAGAAAAATACCCAGTGGGACGAGAAATTGCTCATCAAGGTGTGCCGTGCTAGAAGCCAGCACACTTCCGTGCCTGGAGTGAGTGGCAGTACTGCCTGCTCATAGCCTCATGCATTTACTTGCATAATCACTGTAATCTCAGTCAGAAGAATCCAAGAGCCCAACTGTTTCCTTTCTCCAGACAATTTCTGATATTCAGGTTTATCTTTCTGCTTAGCAAATATTTATTATGTATTATGTGTTGGAATTTCCCAAGATAGAAATGTATTTGTTCGGGCTGGAGAGATAGCCTAGCGGTTAAGAGCACCGACGCTCTTGCAGAGGACCCGGGTTCGATCCCCAGCACCCACATGGCGGCTAAGAACCGTCTGTAACTCCAATTCCAGGAGAACTCCAGTTCCAGGGGAATCCGAGACCCTCTTCTGACCTCTGCGGCATTGAATGACACAAGTACACTCACACACATAAAAAAAAAAAAAAAAAAAAAAAAAAAAAAAACTAAATAAATAAATAATAAGAAAAAAATTTAAAAAAAAAAAAAAAAAAGAAATGTATTTGTTCTTCATGGGCTTCCTGGATCACACCTGATCTTGTGTGAATGAGGAGACTCTTGGAGGGTCCTATATAGCTCCAGGATGAGACTGAGTCATTAGAAATCCATGATGGGATCTGAGGGTTAGGACTTGAGCCAGCCTCACAGTCTCTAAGGATTAAGTGCAGTCACATGGCCATGATTTCAGTAGTCACACCTTCCAAATGGAACCTCAATAAAATCTCTAGACCCTGAAACCCAGCGGAGCTTCTCCACCAGTGAGTGAATTTAATACCAGGTACTTAGAAACTTCTTTTGCCCAAAACCACTGACTTTGTATTCACCCACTACAGGTACACAGAAGCAGGATAAAAGCTTGCCACCCTGGCTGAGGATGTAGCTCATTTGATAGGATGCTGAGCCTGCAGACACAAACCCCTGGGTCTGATCCTCAGCACTGCTATGTAGTCAATAATCCCAGCACTCAGAAAAGTAGCAGCAGGAGGGTCAAAAACTCTGGGTCATCCTAGGCTATAGAAGTGAGTTAATCTGGGCTACAATGAGATTGGTGATGTGCCTTTAATCTCAGCACTCAGGAGGTAGAGACAGGCAGATCTCTGTGAGTTAAAGACCAGCCTGATCTACATAGCAAGTTCCAGGCCCACTGGGCCTACAGGGAGACCCTGTCTCAAAAAGACTTCCCCCCCAAAAAAAACAAAATAGAGAATGATTGAGAAATAAATTCAACTTAGATATGTGGCCCCATACATATTGAATGTGGTGGTTTGTGGGGCTCTCAGTATCTGCACACTGGTCACCGGCCTCTCAGCAGGCTTAAGGCTGTTTTGTGAGCACCGGGCCTCAGGCAGAGGGAGGGAGAGGGAAAGAGTTCAGAAGGGTTCAGAACAGCAGGTAAGCTCAGCAGGTCAAAGAAAGACCTGGGAGTCAGCTTCAAAGGGCCAAATAACTCATTTATTGCAGGAGTTTAAGGTCTTTTATAGTAGCTTGGGTGGGCTCTTAGCAAGGATGTGGGTAGGACAGCAAAGGAAGTCTATGTGCACCTTTTACAATACCAACTGTTTAGGTTTAAATGGCAGAGGTCCCATTTGGTTCTGGAGACCAAAGTGTGCTTTAGAAGTAATAGGTTCAGGAATGTTACACCCTACATTAAACTCCCTGCAGGTGCCTGAACATCCACCAGGCAAATGGGGGCTGGCTCCAGCTCCCCGGCCCTTGTAGTTTATGGGGCAAAGCCAGCTTGCTTACTGCTCAGCCATCATAGAATATCAGGCCCCACAGCTCCCCCCTTTGTTTTTATTAAAATGGAGAGGGGTCATCATATTCTTCAAGTGGGTGTTCAAGAATGGCCTGATACTAAACCAGGATGTTCTGGGTTGCTATCTCTACAGGGTTGTTAATTTGGTTTTTGATGAACCGGAAAACACAAGGGGCAATTGCTAACAGCACTCCTAGGGTTAAAAGCAGTCTTATTGAGGGGGAGGCTTTGGGTTGGAGAACCAGGACACAGATGATGGGGGGGAGGGGCTTTGCAACTGACCCAGACTCATTGACATAAAAGCAACATTCCTCCCTACAAAACATGCAGGTTCCATCAGTAAGTATTTGTGTGCTGGATAGCTTTAGTGTCAACTTGACACACCTGGGTTGAGGGAGCCTCAATTGGGGAATTGGCTTCATTGAATTGGCCTGTGGCCACATCTGTTGAGTATTGTCTTGATGGTCGAGCAGTGTGGGAGGGCCCAGCCCACAGTGAGTAGTGCCACCCTGAGCAGGTTGTTGTGTACGGTATAAGAAGCCAGGCTGGGCATGAACCAGGGAGCAAGCCAGTAAGCAGCACTCCTCCATGGCCTGTGCTTCAGCTCCTGCCTCCAGGTTCCTGCCCTGAGTTCCTGCCTTGGGCTCCCTGAGTGAGAACTGTGACCCAGGAGATGTAAGCTGAATAAACCCTTTCCTCCCCAAGTTGGTGTCGGTCAGAGTGTTTTGTCATAGCAGTGGAAGACAGACTAGAACAATTTCTATCCAATTTTACACAGAAGGTGATTTTAGCTGTACCCCCAAAGTCTCAAGTCTGGCTGGAAATGCCTGCACATATAATTATGTTGATGATATAAAGTCCAGTTTGTATTTGTTATGATTTCACAGCTACCCCACATCTCCTTAGTCTCTGACACATTTTTTTCTTTGGTGAACAGCCCCTAGGCTTTGGAAAAGAAGGGGGAATTGTGGGTGAGAAGCAGAACAGTCCATCATTTCCGTGAAGAGACAACTTGGACTTTCGGGTCTGTCCCAGCTTTCCGTCCAACAGCTTGGCAGCTCATCCAGAGGTTTCTTTTGTAATTCTACTTATAAAATATGAATAGTAAAAAGTACAGGCACTTGCCAGGTGGGGTGGTGCGTGCCTTTAATACTAGCCCTTGGGAGGCAGAGGCAGGAGGATCTTTGTGAGTTCAAGGCCAGCCTGGTCTCCAAAGTGAGTTCCAGGACAGCCGGGGCTATAGGGAGACCCTGTCTCGAAAAGACCAAAAAAGTATAAAATATCCTGGGGTTGGAAAGATGGCTCAGCAGTTAAGAGCGCCGACTGCTCTTGCAGAGGACACAGATTCGATTCCAGGACCCACATGGCAGCTAAGAATCATCTTTGGCTCCAGTTCCAGGGGAATCTGACACCCTTTCCTGACCTCTGCGGCATTGCATGACATGGGTGCACCAACCTAAATGCAGACAGTACACTCATACACATAAATAATAATAATAATAATAATAATAATAATAAAAATTTTTAAAAAGAATAAAATATCCTAGGGGCTGGAGAGATGGCCTAGTGGTTAGAAGCACCAACTGCTCTTGCAGAGGACCCAGGTTCGATCTCCAGCACCCACATGGGGGCTGAGAACCATCTTTAACTCCAGTTCCAGGGGAATCCAACACCCTCTTCTGACCTCTGCAGTATTGCATGACATGGGTGCACAGACCTGCATGCAGACAGTACATAGGCATAAAGAATAAATAAAAATTAAAAAATTTTAAAAAAGAATAAAGTATCCTAGCTCTTTGATATCAAATCTGAAAAGTAAAATAATGCACCAAACCATGAATGAGGAGCATTAGTTTAGAGGCTCATTTGGTATTTGGGCCCCTGTGGCCCTTTTATATTTCCCCAGCCTTGATAGACTCATTGGGTCTGACTTTTGCTGCGGTTAAAATACATGTTTTTTCTTTACTGACACCAGTTGGTTACTGGGGGAGGTCTCAGCCAGGTAGAACCAGTTCCATTTTTTTTTTTTTTTTTTTTGTCTCTTCAAGATAGAGTCTCCCTGTAGCCCCAGCTGTCCTGGCACTCACTCTGTAGACCAGCTGGCCTTGAACTCACAAAGATCCACCTGCCTCTGCCTCCCAAGTACTAGGATTATAGGCATGCACCACCATGCCCGGCTCAGTTCCATTTTTAGTAAGTTTTTTTTTTTTTCAGTAAAGAAAGGTATTCTGTTTAACTTGGGTGGTTCATACCCAATTTTTGAACAGTTCTTACTTTTGTGAACTGTTCTCCAGGTTTCAAAGCTCTTTTGGAGGCTTTTACTATATTACCTGGCTTTGACACTTTTTAATTCAAGTTTTTGGTGAACAAAGACTATCCCTCCAAGAGATCTCATCTATTAATCAAAGGAAGAAGTCAAGCATGTCTGGTAAGGAGTCACTGTCATAATAATTGACTCCTATCTGAGAGAGAGATACCAGCAGGAGCACCTATGTATCACCCTGTGTGTTGGTTCCCTGCAAAGTGGTCTTTTCTCAGAATTTTTCCATTTGCTTGATGTCTAGATGAATCAATCACTTTTTTTTTTGTAGTTAGTAAAGTATTAGGGTTTTTATTTTTTATTTTAAAATTGACAAAACGTTTAGAGTAGAGAGATTTCTATTTAATTGTGTCCTGGAGGGAGCCATATTAATCTCTCCCTTTCTATATTAGGAAAATGGATAAGACTTTTATATTTTTAATTTATAATTTTTAGAAGATAGTTATACTACATACTCATACAACAATCAAGTTGTAGAAGTCCATTAAGTCCACTTAAACTGTCTATTATTGGACTGTATAATGTTGAATTAAAGATGTAAAACCCAGTCTTTTAGGGCCAAGCTATTTTGTAGACAAAAAGAAATGTTACAGGTGATATTATACAATACAGAAAAATATAGGGAACACTTGCGTACATTAATCCCAAAGGTGTCACTGGAAATCTAGTATGAATTAGGAGTAAAAAATATATTAATAACAACTTGTAGCCAGAATTAGTTTAAGTGTCTTACTAATCTTTTATGTTAATAATTCTTGACCAGGGGCTGGAGAGATAGCCTAGTGGTTAAGAGCGCCGACTGCTCTTGCAGAGGACCCAGGTTCGATCCCCAGCACCCACATGGTGGCTGAGAACCATCTGTAACTCCAATTCCAAGAGAATTCCAGTTCCAGGGGAATCCGACACCCTCTTCTGACCTCCGTGGCATTGCACAACACAGATGCACAAACCTACATGTAGACAGTACATTCATACACATAGAAAATAAGTAAATTAAAAAAAAATTAGAAAAAAATAATTCTTGACCAATTTTACTTAATATAGGTATTTTAATTTTTAATACCATATAATGTGTAAACAAAGTTTGGGCAAAAATTATTTAGATAAATCTTCACTAGACATACATTGTGTTATTTATTTATTTATTTATTTATTTTTATTTATTTATTTTTTTTGGTCTTTTCCAGACAGGGTCTCCCTGTAGCCCCAGCTGTCCTGGAATTCACTTTGTAGGCCAGGCTGGCCTTGAACTCACAAAGACCCGCCTCCCTCTCCCTCCCAAGAACTAGGATTAAAGGCTTGCACCACCATGCCCAGCTTTTTTTTGTTGTTTTGGTACATTGTGTTTGGTTTTTTGTTGTTTGGTTTTTCATCTTCAATTTCTTCATATATTATGGGTCTGTTTAAGCTGCAGATCTCTTCTTGGTTGAGCTTTGGTGAATCCCAGGATTTCAGATATTCATCCATTTCTTCTAGGTTTTCAAACTTAGTAGAGTATAGGTTTTGAAGTATTCCCATATGATTGTCTGGATCTTTTCATTGTCTGTTGTGCTATTTCCCCTTTCATAACAAATTGTATTGATTTGGAGTTGTTCCTTCTTTCTTTTGGTTAACTGGGCTAGAGGTCTGTCTATCTTGTTTATTCTCTCAAAGAACCAACTTTTGAATTCATTAATTTTTTGTATTGTTTTCTTTGTTTCTATTTCATTGATTTCTGCTCTGATTTTTGTCATATCTTCCTGTCTGTTGCATTTAGGGTTCATCTGTTGTTGTCTCTTAAGTGTTTTTAGCTTCAGTGTTAGATCATTCACTTGTGCTCTGTTTTTCTAATGTAGGCACCCAGGGCTACAAACTTACCTCTTAGGACTGCTTTTAAAGTATCCCTTGGGGCTGGAGAGATGGCCTAGCGGTTAAGAGCACCGACTGCTCTTTCAGAGGACCCGGGTTCGATCCCCAGCACCCACATGGTGTCCAAGAACCGTCTGAAACTCCAATTCCAGGAGAACTCCAGCTCCAGGGGAATCGGAGACCCTCTTCTGACCTCCGCGGCATTGCACGACACGGGTGCACAAACTTGCATGCAGACAGTACATTCATACACATACAGAAATAAATAAAATTAATTAAAAAATTTTTAATAAAGTATCCCGTAAGTTTTGTTGTGTTGTATTATCATTGTCATTCTGTTCCAGGAATGCTTCTTGCTCTAGTTTCTCTTCCATTGCTGTGACAAAACACTCTGACCAACACCAACTTGGGGAGGAAAGGGTTTATTCAGCTTAAATCTCCTGGGTCATAGTTCATCACTTAGGGAGCCCAGGGCAAGAACTCAGGGCAAGAACCTGGAGGCAGGAGCTGAAGCACAGGCCATGGAGGAATGCTGTTCACTGGCTTGAACCCCTGGCTCATGCCCAGCCTGCCTTCTTATACAGTACACAACAACCTGCCCAGGGTGGCACCACTCATTGTGGGCTGGGCCCTCCCACACTGCTTGACCATCAAGACAATATTCCACAGATGTGGCCACGGGCCAATCCAATGGAGCCAATTCCCCAATTGAGGCTCCCTCAACCCAGGTGCATCAAGTTGACACTAAAGCTATCCTGCACACTTCTATTTCTTTCTTTATCTCTTCCTTGACTGATTCATTATTCAGGAGTGTGTTGTTTAGTCTCCACGTGTTGTTCTAGGTAGTAGGGCTTATCCTGGTGTTGATAATGAGCTTTATTGCATTGTGGTCTGATAGAATGCATGAAACTATTTCAATCTTTTTGTATCTGTGGAGGTTTCTTCTGTGTCCCAGTATGTGGTCGATTTTTGAGAATGTTCCTTGGGGTGCTGAGTAGAAGGTGTATTCTCTGGTTTTAGGGTGGAATATTTGGTAGATGTCTGTGAGGCCCATTTGGTGTATCATATCATTCAGTTCAGATGTCTCTCTGTTTATTCTTTTTCTGGTTGACCTGTCCAAAATGCCCAGTGGGGTATTGAAGTCCCCTACTATGAATGTACTGGGGTTAATCTGTGCCTTATCGTCCTGGAGAATTATCTTTGTAAAGTTTGGTGCACCAGAGTTTGGTGCATATATATTCATGATTGAGAAATCTTCATGGTCAATTGTTCCTTTGATAAAAATGTAACGGCCTTCTTTGTCTCTTCTGATTTCTTTTACTTTGAAGTCTATTTTGTCTGATATTAAAATAGCAACACCTGCTTTCTTTTTTGGTACCATTTGCTTGGAATATTTTTTCCATCCTTTCACTTCAAGGTGGTGCCTATCCTTGAAGGTAAGATGCATTTCTTGTAAACAGCATATAGATGGTTCTGTTTCCTAATCCAATCTCCCAGTCTATGTCTTTTGATTGGGGAATTTACGCCATTAATTTTTTTTTTTTTTGGTCTTTTCGAGACAGGGGCTTTCTGTAGCCCCAGCTGTCCTGGAACTCGCTCGGTAGACCAGGCTGGCCTTGAGCTCACAAAGATCTGCCTGCCTCTGCCTCCCAAGTGCTAGGAATAAAGGCATGTGCCACCACGCCTGGCTCTAGGCCATTAATACTTTTTTATTTTTTTATTAATTTTATTTATTTCTGTATGTGTATGAATGTACTGTCTGCATGCAAGTTTGTGCACCCATGTCATGCAATGCCGTGAAGGTCAGAAGAGGGTATTGGATTCCCCTGGAACTGGAGTTCTCCTGGAATTGGAGTTTCAGATGGTTCTTGGCTGCCATGTGGGTGCTGGGGATCGAACCTGGGTCCTCTGTAAGAGCGGTTGGTGCTCTTAACCACTAGGCCATCTCTCCAGCCTGGCCATTAATATTTAAGGTTATAAATGATAGGTGTGTGTTGCTTCCTTTCACCTTATTATCCAATTGCATTTTTGGTCCAGGTTGCAATTTCTGCAGTTATGCTTTTATTAATTTCTCTTTCTAGGTGCCTGGGGATAGTTGCTTATTTCTTCTGTCCTTTGAATTGCTTCAAGTATTCTCTGAAGGGTTGGTTTTCTGGACATGTATTCTTTCATCTTGTTTATGTTATGGAAGATTTTTCTCTCTTCTTCAACTATAATTGACATTTTTGCTGGGTATAGTAACCTGGGTTGGCATCTATAGTCCTTTAACACTGGGAATGCTTTGCTCCACATTCTTCTTGCTTTCATAGTTTGCACTGAGAAGTCGGTTGTAATTCTGGTAGGTTTCCCCTTATATGTAACTTGTTGTTTTTCTCTTGTGGCTTTCAGAATTTTGTCTTTGTTTTGGGCATCTAGTATTTTAACTATGATATGGTGTGGAGAGTTTCTTTTCTGATCTTGTCTGTTTGGAGTTCTATGTGCTTCTTGTATTTGTATTGGTTTCTCTTTTTTAAGTTTGGGGAAATTCTCATCTGTTATTCTGTTGAAGATCTGATCAATACCATTCTCTTGGGATTCTTCTCCTTCCTCTATTCCTATGATGTGGAACTGTGATCTTTTCATTGTGCCCCACAATTCCTGGTTGTTTCACTTTTGTGTATTTTTAAATTTTTCATAATCTTTATTTGAGGTTTTAGTTGTTCTGCATTATCTTCCAGGTCTGATATTCTTTGTTCTGCTTCCTTCATTCTGCTTCTGAGGCTTTTTCCATTCCTTTCCTCTTGATTGGATGAGTGTTTGATTTCCTTTTTCATTTCATCTTGTGATTTCTTTAGTATTTCCACTTCCTTTTGGAGCTTCTCAATCTCTTCCTGTAGATCTTTGCTTCGCTAGCTGGTTTCTTTTTCTTTTTCAACATGGGATCTTTCAGTGTTTACACTTCCTTCCGGAGTTTGTCATTCTCTCTAAGTCCTTCTTGAGTTTTTCAGTCTCTCTCCTTAGTTCTCTGACTTGTTCTTTATAGTCTTTGATTTCTTTGAATATGTCCACAATTGTTCTTCTGAGATCTGTGTCCTGGGCCATGCCCAGGGGGATCCCATTGTAAGAATCTCCCACAGAGTTGGTAGAGCTTAGTGTAGAATTATCCTGTACCTTTCCCATGTTGTTCCTTCTTCATGTCCCTGGCATGTGGGTTTCTCTTTGTCTGTATTCCAATGTGAACCCCAAATGCCTCTTCACTGTGTTGAAGGCTTGCATTGCTTGCCTCCTTCAGATGCCTTCATTGTTTGTTTGTTTGTTTGTTTGTTTGTTTGTTTGTTTTTCTCCTTGCTTATGGAGTGGTGACTTGTCTAAATTTTGGGCTTTCTATTTGAAGTCTAACTCACTCTTCCCTTTCTATTCTGAAGGTTCTCCAAAGAATCTACTTGGACACTACCTTGGCGATTCCGGTTAGTGGGGTGTGTGTGTGTGTGTGTGTGTGTGTGTGTGTGTGTGTGCCTGTTTAGCTCATGCCCCAGTACTCTGTGCTTCAGATGGTCCTGAGAAATCCCTGATCTAAGCTCTGTGCACTAAAGTCTCACAGTGGCAACAGGCCCACCTTTTATACCAGTTAGCAGGACAACTCTGCCCCCACAGCCACACAAGATGATTGAATCAAACCAAAGACGATTGAATCAAACCAAACAATCCTCCTGACTGAAGTGCCCAGCTCCTACCTGTCCTTCAGGTGGTCCTGGGAAATCCCCGATCTAAGCTCTGTGCACTCCATTGTGTTTGTTTTTTAAATGACTTGATTGAATTATGACCCTAGAGATTTCTCTTATTTATTCTAACTTATTTATATAATTTTAACCTTTATTTATTGCAAACCCCTAGATATATCCTTTTTGGATATATTATTTTAAAGCATGAATTCTACAAAGTAGGTTTTAAAATTAACTTATATTTTTAAAGTGTAAAAACCATTTTTACTGTCTAACTTATGGGAAAAATCTGTCTTGGGTGTTGAAGTGGCATAACCAGTAGATGGCGGCATACATCCAGAAAAACGTTTAATTGTTATTATATATTTGTAATTTTACTTACCCTTAATAAGGACAAATAAACGACAGACAAAACCATATCCTCTGTTTTGAAAAAATGGGTTTTTAAATTTTTTTGTCTTTTTGAAACAGGGTCTCCCTTTAGTCCCAGCTGGCCTGGAGCTTGCTCTGTAGACCAGGCTGGACTTGAACTTACAGAGATCCACCTGACTCTACCTCCCAAGTGCTGGGATTAAAGTCATGCACCACCATGCCCGGAAAAATGTTTGGGTTTTTTTTTTTTTTTTTTTTTTTAAACTCCTAAAACAATTAAACAGCTTCACAAAGTGGCCAGATACAAATTAACACACAAAAATCAATAGCCATTTTCTTTACACCAAGAAACAGCAAATGGAGAGAGAGCAAGAATAAAAGAGACCTTCCCATCACAATAGCCTCAAAACAAAAATAACTAGGAAGCAAAACCTACCCAAGAGACACCAAGGATCTCTCAACAAAATTTAAACCTTTAAAGAAAGAAATTGAAGAAAGACATCAGAAGATGGAAAAACCTCCATCTATGGATTGGGAAGAAATTAAACATTGTTAAACAATTCCCATTTTACAAAACTCTTGTATAGATTTTTTTTTGTTATGCAATTCATCAAATCCCCAAGAGTTTCTTTTCACAGGCTTGGAAACAAAAGTCCTTAAATTCATTTGGAAAAAAAACAGACCCTGAATACGCACAAAACACCCTGAGCAAAAAGAGCTACACGGGGGGGATCTCTATACCAGACTGTCAAACTATACTACAGACAGGCTATAGTCATAAAAAAAACAGCCTGGGTACTGGACAAAAACAGACCTGTTGAACATGGAACAAAACTGAAGATCCAAATCATGACACCATACAATTTCAGCCATCTTATAGTTTGACAACGGGCCGGCAAGAAGCCCCAATGGAGAAGAAGACAGCATCTTCAGCAATTGGTGTTGGCAAAACTTGATCACACTTGTCAGAAGAATGAAATTTTAAACCCCTACCTTCTACCTGTACAAAATGTCCACTCCAAGTGGATCAAGAACCTCAATGTGAAACCCCAAACTCTGAAGCCAATAGAAGAAAAAGTTTAGAATGTTCAGCAGCTCAAGACATAGTGCTAGGAATGATTCTTCTAAATCAGAAGCTTTCAAAGCTGTCACAAAGATTAAGGTTGTCAATGAATGGGACCTCAGTAAAACTCAAAAGCTTCTGTACATCAAAAGAAACCATCAAGGAAGTGAAGAGAAATCCCAAGAGTGGGAGGAAAACACCACAGATACATCTGACAAAGCAATTGATTTCCAGAATATATAACTACTCAAAAAACACGAAAAAAGAAAACAAATGACCCACTCACATAGATGGAGCAAAGAAACTAACAGAGGCTTTCACAAGTGAGGAATTAGAGATGGCTGAGAAACCCTTAAGACGAACCTAGGTGTCAGCATCACTAATCATTAAAGGAAATGCAAATGAAAACCACTTTAAGATATCATCTCGACTCCAATAAACTGGCTAGGTTAGGATCAAGAAAACAATATACCACAGTGCTGGAGAGTTATGGGGAAGGAAACACTCATCCACTCGGTGGGAAGTAAACTCGTACAGCCACTTGGGAAAGCAGTGTGGAGAACCTTGGAAAGACTTGGGATGAAAACTTGCCACCTGACTCTGACCATACCACTCCTGGGCATGGAAACCCGCACGGAGACTCACCCCACTGCAGAGATACGTGGTACAGCCATGTTTATTTCAGCTCTTCTTCACAACATAGCAAGGAGCCGGACCAATTCCAAATGCCCCCAAATGATGAGTGGATTGAAAAGGAAATGTGGTACATCTACAACAATGGATTCTATGAAGCAGTAAAGATAAAATATCATGGAGCTTTTGCAGGAAATGGCTGGTGAGCTAGGGACATTCATGCGGATTGAATATAAGACAATCCCAGCAGAAAAAACAAAGAATGAAGGTATCCCTCATTTGTGGATGTATATCCAGTTACCTAGTTGTAAGTATTTCTTGTGTATGGTCCCCCCTGAGCTTTTGTCCAAATCAAGCTGGCAGTGATGCGTATTGAAACAACAAAACACAACAGCAACAACAGAAAAAGGGCTGCATCGAAAGAGAAACTGACTGAAACGATGAACTTTTGCTCAAAACAGACAACTTCTCATGGAGAAGATTTAATAAGTACTGAGAAAGAGATGAGAAGGAGTTTGGCAGAATGCATGAGCTCTGGCGGGTGGGGAAAGGGGGGGGGACATGGGTCTAGAGGTTTGTTAAAAAAAATAAAAAAAATAAATAAATTAATAAAAATTTTTAAAAAGAAGCCTATGTGTTAGCTCAGTGGCTGGTATACACACAGCTGGCAGGCAGGTGGGGTCAGATCATAAGCCACATGTTCCAGGAACCTGTGAACAGAGCCTTTCCCTGGGATTTTTTTTTTTTTTTTTTGTCTGTTTTGAGACAGGGTCTCCCTTTAGTCCCAGCTGGCCTGGAGCAAAATATGTAATTTTCAAATGGATTAAGGTTAGTATTTTAGTAAAGACTGAAAGGTGATACGTATTTGAAAAAAAATGCCTAGGACTTTTTTGTTAATCAATTGTGCACATGTGCTGGATAGGTTTAGAGTCAACTTGACACATCTGGGTTGGGGGGAGCCTCAATTGGGAAATTGGCTCCACTGGACTGGCCTGTGGCCAAGTCTGAGGAGTATTGTCTTGATTGCTGAGTGATGTGGGAGGGCCCAGCCCACTATGGGTGGTGCCATCCCTAGGCAGGTTGTTATGTACAGTATAAGAAAGCAGGCTGAGGGGTTGGCTCAGAGGTTAAGACTACCAACTGCCAGAAATAAAATTAAAAAAAAAAAATTAAAAGGGGCTGGAGAGATGGCCTAGCGGTTAAGAGCGACCGACCGCTCTTGCAGAGGACCCGGGTTCGATCCCCAGCACCCACATGGCGGGTGAGAACCGTCTGAACTCCAATCGCAGGAGAACTCCAGTTCCAGGGGAATCCGAACCCTCTTCTGACCTCTGCAGCATTTGCGCACAGGGTGACAGACCTGCATGCAGAACAGTACATTCATACACATACAGAAATAAAATTTTTTAAAAAAATTAAAAAAAAAAAAAAGACTACCAACTGCTCTAGCAGAGGACCTGGGTTCAATTCCCAGCACCCACATGGAGGCTAAGAACTGTCTTTAAGCCTAGTGTGCTAGTGCATGCCTTTAATCCTAGCACTCAGGAGGCAAAGGCAGGCGGATCTCTGTGAGTTCAAGGCCAGCCTGGTCCACAGAGTGAGTTCTAGGCCAGCTGAGGCTATAGGGAGACCCTGTCTCAAAAAAAAGGCAAGCAAGCAGGCTGAGCATGGGGGGAGCAAGCCAGGAAGCAGCACTCCTCCATGGCCTGCGCTTCAGCTCCTGCCTCCAGGTTCCTGCCCTGAGTTCTATGGTGGGCTCCCTCACTGATAACTGTGGACCCAGGAGATGTGAGCCAAATAAACCCTTTCCTCCCAAGTTGGAATGGTCAGAGTATTTATCACGCAATGGAAAAGCAAACTAGAACAGCACACTTTACTTAAAGATGTTTTCTAGGGTACTCATGGATTTTGATTAAAAATTTTAGATCTTAATCAAGCATGCCAAGATGGAATTTATATATATATATATATATCATATTATATTATATATATAATATATAAATTTATTATTTTGGTTTTTCGAGACAGGGTCTTTCTGTAGCCCCAGCTGTCTGGAACTCACTCTGTAGACCACGGCCTTGAACTCACAAAGATCTGCCTGCCTCTGCCCCCAAGTTGCTGGATTAAAAGGCGGGCACCACCCAGGCCCCGCTAGATGAAATTTAACACAATAGATTTCAGTTACCAAAACTGAGAGAAAGTTTTTGAATGCCCATATTATTAAAATTATCTTGAGATTAAAAAAATGACATATTTGGGGCTGGAGAGATGGCCTAGCGGTTAAGAACTCTGACTGCTCTTGCAGAGGACCCTGGTTCAAATCCCAGCACCCACATGGCAGCTGAGAACCATCTTTAACTCCAGTTCCAGGGGAATCTGACACCGTCTTCTGACATCCGAGGCATTGCACAACACGGGTGCACAAACCTACATGCAGACAGTACATTCATACACATAAAAAATAATTAATTAAAAAATGACATATAAAAGACAGACAAAAAAAACAATTTAGAATAAAAAAGGGCTGGAGAGATAAGCCTAGGTTAAGAGCACCGACCTGACTGCTTCAGAGGACCCGGGTTCTCGATCGCACCGCTGTCTGCAGAACCCGGTTCGTCCCAGCACCCACATGCGGCTGAGAACCGTCTTGTAACTCCAATTCCAGGAGAACTCCATTCCAGGGAATCTGACCCCTCTTCTGACCTCCGCGCATTGCACACACGGTGCACAGACCTGCACCAGACAATACATCATAACATAAATAAAGAAAATAAAAAAAAAGAATAAGCACAATAGTTCTAAGGTAGTTATTTTGAACACATACATTTGTCTATTTTAGGAAGCCTGTTTAAGAAAGCAAATGTTTGTCAAAAAACCTTTGATATGTTGGGGTTAGAATTAAATCTTTGGAAATCTGGAAAGCAATTAAAACAACCTGAAAAATACCTCACATGTTTTAACAAGCAAAGGAATTTCTTAGAGTTGAGAGATTTTTGTTGTTTTTAAACTTTTATTTATTATTATTTATTTTTAGTCTTTTCAGACAGAGGTCTCCCTCTAGTCCCAGCTCCTGGAACTACTCTCTGTAACAGGCTGGCTTGAACTCACAAAGATCTGCCACCTCTGCCTCCCGAGTGCTAGGATTAAAAAGGTGCGCCACCACACCTATTTTTTTTATGTATGTGTGTACTACTGTCTGCATGTAGGTTGCACCCATTCATGCAATGCCTTGGAGTCAAAGAGGGCGCTGTAGATTCTCCTGAACTGGAGAGAGATCTGTTATTTTGAACATAGTAAGAAGGGAGTAGTTTTTCTTCTTGGAGTAGGGCTAGAATTCTAAAGAACAAAGAGAAGTTAAATTTGAAGTTTTAGAAAAGAAATTGCAAATATAAAGGGTTGGATTTGAACCACGACTCCTGGAATAAGTCTTTTAAACTTAAACTGGCTAAGCATTTTCTTTTTTTTTTTTCACCTAAATTTATTTTTTTTTTAACAAATCTAGACCCATGTTCCCCCCATTTCCCCCCGGCCAGAGCTCATGCATTCTGCCAAACATGCTTTCATCTCTTTCTCAGTCTTCTCAATATTCTCCATGAGGAAGTTGACTGTTGAGAGAAGTTCACTATTTCAGTCAGTTCTTCAATGCAGTCCTTCTGTTGTTGTGTTGTTGTTGTTGTTTCCAATATGCATTAACGCCCAACTGCTTTGGACAAGCCATTTTCTTCATTGTTGATAAGAAGAGGAAAGTTCCAGATGAGTAGTTTAAGGAGACAAAAGGCAATTGTACCTGAGAGGAGGTTTTTTTTTTTGGGGGGGGCGCTTAGGCTCACCCTGGAGCCTGTGATGACGGAGCTGTATGCACATTCATCCGTCTCCAGTTTGGCTTCCAGCAGTGCCACACTCCTGGAAGGTTGTGTGTGGCAGCACAGGAAGGGTGTAGAGAGGGTTGGGGCATGTAATGGTGTCAGGCATGGACCTCCAGCTCTTTTTAAAAATTTTTATTTATCGTACAATGCCGTGGAGTCAAAAAGGGAGTCGGATTCCCCTGGAACTGGAGTTAAGACGTTTCCAGCTGCCATGGATGCTGGGGATCGAACCCGGTCCTCTGCAAACGAATCGGCACTCTTGAACCAGGTCATCTCTCCACCCCTCTCCAATCTTAAGTAGTGCCTTAGTCCTCAGTCCCTAGTCTGTGTCTGTCTGATGTGGGGTGACTACCATAATAGAAAAAAAAAAAATGCTTAATAAGCAAAGAGAACTTAAGACAGGTTTTTTTCCTGAACTGATAGTGCAGTTGGGGATCCAATCAGAGGACAAAGGGGCCTTCAGCAAATACTGAAGAGTAGCCTTGGTCAGAGTACACAGAATGTTGTCAAATTGCCTTCAAAATATTATGTTTAGCATTAGAAGAGCTGTTCTCCACCTATCAACATAGACTTTTTGCAGAGACTCATAATTGGTCAAAGTGCTGAGACTACCTGTCTATTAATGCTTGGACCTAACTGAGACATCTATACCAATCCTCTGCACACCGCGAGGTTCTGGAAACATCACAAGAGTGGCTGGAGAGAAGCTGTGAAATTTGGTCTAGATACTGCATGGCCGTTGCACTGGTGAGCTCACAATGCCCACGGGAACCAGCACACGATCTGCACGTGATTAAGCTAGTAAGGGCTGGAAGATGTCTCAGACATTAAGAGTGCTTAACTGGGGCTGGAGAGATGGCCTAGCGTTAAGAGCGCCGACCGCTCTTGCAGAGGACCCGTGGTTCATCCCCAGCACCCACATGGCGGCTGAAGACCGTCTGAAACTCCACTCCAGAACTCCAGCTCCAGGGGAATCGACGCCCACTCTGACCTCCGCGGCATTGACACGGGTGCACAGACGAGCAGACAATACATTCGTACACATACAGAAATAAATAAATAATAATAAAAAAAAATGCCTTACTGGGGCTGCGAGAGATGCTCAGGTGTGAGCACTGGCGCTCTTCCAGAGGACTGAGGTTTGTTTCCCAGCCTCCATATGATGAAAACCAGTCAGTTGTAACTCCTGTTCCAACGGATCCAATGACCTCTTTGGGCCTCCTCAGACACCAGGCAAGTACAGTGGTCACTGTTTTTGTTATGCCCTGAATCCAAGACCCTCGCAGACCACAGGAGACGAGACACTGATGCAAAGACAGAGAATCTTTTTATTAGCTAGCTTTAAACCAGGGCTGTTCCCATACCTGGTGCAGCAGGACTGGGAGAGCCCGGGCTCCGTACAGGCCTCAATTTAAGGGAAAGATCATAAGCAGGGGGTTTCCAGGCCTTGGTGGTACAGGATTGGTGGCTTGTAAGAGCCTGAGTGGGGCTGAAGGGGACAGGATTATGGTATGTTTCCAGGATTGTTGTGTTGTCAGAGACATATAGTTCCTGGGATTGTTGGGTTTGAGAACATAATATCTAGGCGTTACATTGACTACCTGCACTGTTATTAAAAAAACACTGTCTTCCTGATCCCTACACAGTCTCCTGCAGCTTGTGGGAACATGCTTATCTGGTCCCTGTAACAGTTATCTCAGAAGCCCGATCCCTACACAGTCTTCTGCAGAATTCCTATATAGTGGAAGTTCTCTCCCTTTGTCTAGGATGGAGGACTTTGGTATGGTCAGCAAACAGGTTTTTAACTCATTCCCTTTATTCCCCCATTTCTCTTGTTACTTGAGAGCCAATCTTGGTCTGTCCTGTCTAACCTAGAAGTTCCCTGGTCTACATAATTATTTTTTTTTTTTTTTTATTTTTTTTATTTATATTTTGTATGGTGTATGAATGTATTGTCTGCATGCAGCTCTGTGCACCCGTGTCGTGCAATGCCGCGGAGATCAGAAGAGGGTCTCGATTTCCCTGGAACTGGAGTTCCTCCGGAACTTGAGTACAGACGGTTTTATCGCCATTGGGTGCTGGGGATCGAACCCGGGTCCTCTGCAAGAGCGTCGGTGCTCTTAAACCGCTTAGGCATATCTCCAGCCCTGTCTACATAATTATATTGGCCGTTTAAGCAGTGTGGATCAAGTAGGGTACAATGTGTTCTTAAGGTCATCAGCTGAATTGCCCCCAATCTTTCTCATAAGGTAACTAACATATTGTATACATGGTCCTAGGGTTAGTAATAACAACGAGAATTAACATTGGGGCCTAACAAGGGGAGACTCAATGTGGGCCTCCCTTACATCCCCCCTTGAGTTGTATACTGGGAGGCTAATCTTAGACTCATCTTTTCTCAGGGGGACCATATGCTGGTCGAGTACCAGTTTTAATGGAATTTACCCACTAGTTAATAAATCTGATAGCAAGGATCATGGGCCACAAGTCACAGCAACCAGAAGATGAATTTAGCTGCATTCCAGGAAGTCTTCAGCTCTAGCTGAGAAGAGAATGGCTCCTTGGGGGGGGTCTTGACCCTAACGACTGGCCAATTTTTAGGTCCTATTTTATCTCATCACCCTCTGAAAGGATACCCAATTGCCAAAGGAGCTCAGGCACTGACCGCTCTGACTTTCCATGCTGAAAAGGGTGCATGGAGGGTGGTGACTGGGTACCCCTGCTCAGTGGCACCTATCAGAAGACCCCAAAAAGTACGGCATAGAGAACAAAATCCTTGACCAGCACCTGTAAAGGTGAGAGTAGCTAGGTATATTTCCTAGTGCAGGGAACCAAGAGAGGAACAGGGAATTAAATGTCCATTAGGATTCCTCAACAAGGGGTTCAGAAGCATCCAGTATTTGGCTTTTTTGTTGTTCATTTATCCACTGTTCTAGTTATGTTTATTATCATGACAGTCACATCTGACCACACCAACTTGGGAGGAAAGGGTTTATTCAGCTTCATCTCCTGGGTCACAGTTTTACTCACGGGCCAAGAAGAACTCAAGGAGANGTTTTTTTATGGTTTTTTTTTTTTTTTTTTTTTTTTGTCTCTGTAGCCCAGCTTCTGGAACTCATTGTAGATAGGCTGGCCTTACGCTCACAAATCCCCTGCCTCTGCCTCCAAGCTGAAAATCTCTTTTTGTAACATATAACACTAATAAGGTAATCATGAGCCGGGCCGTGGTGGGTGCATGTTATCTAATCCTAGCACTTGTGACACCAGAGTCACCGGCAGATCGTTCGTGAAGTGAGTTCAAGCCAGCCAGCTGGTCTGCATTGTGAGTTCAGGCCAGTGGAGTGTATGGGAGAACACTATCCTCAAAAAGACCTAAAAAATAACTAGCACTAATGATCACACCATTATTATTAAATGCCATATAAACGATTGACAATACCAACGCACATGATTAGTGGGTTAAATGATGTATGAATTCTTTTTCTCCGAGTTCTCCTTTTTTTTTACTCCTTGATTTACCTATGTGGTCTGTAGTCAATTTTGCCATACGGTTGTATACAGGAGCCTAGACAGTTTTCCCCCAGAGATTTAAAACACAAGCACCATCAGCGCACAGCCCAGCCAGACCTTTAAGATTCCTGGACTAACCTGTTGATTTTGTATACAATCTTACTAGCCTAGGAACAAAGCGCAGTTAGTTATTGTTTTGGTCCTTTGAGCACAAGGTTCTCCTTCTAGTATCTAGCTGGGATTAAAAGTGTGGTGGGATTTTAAAGTATGGGCCACCACCCCTGGCTGGTTAAAAGACTCTTTTTTTTATTTTTTTTTTTTTGTCTTTTCAAGACAGGGTCTCCCCTGTAGTCCCAGCTGTCCTGGAACTCCTATGAACCAGGCTGGCCTTGAACTCACAAGATCGCCTGCCTCTGCCTCCCAGTTGCTAGGATTAAAGCGTGCCACCACAACCTTGTGGGTCTTTTCAAGACAAGGGTCTCCCTGTAGTCCCAGCATTCCTGGAACGCACACTTCTGTCAGACCAAGGCTGGCCTCTGACCTCACAAAAATCCGCCTTCCTCTGCTCCTCCAAGTGCTAGGATAAGGCGTGCCGCCACCACGCTGGCTTAACAAGACTTAAAAGTCACCTGCCTAGGCCACAGATTCAGGCAAGATTCGGGCCCCTACCTGGGGTCAAAAGTTATTAAAGATATGTGGATTCAGTTAATTTTTTTTTGGTCCAAATATGTTGACATGTCACATGCAATCCATTGCTCTGGGAATGCTTGTTTCTCCCCATAACTCATCATAGTTTCTCCAAGAAGCAATTTTTTGGAGTTATGGCTTTTTGTCAGATGGGCGCTGGCCTGAAAATCCCCTAGATAACGGTCTGGTCTCTGCTGTCCACTCAGATGTGAACGTTATATAAGATGCGCTGTTATTTAAGTTGATTTTAAAAGACAGTCCAAAAAGTATTCAACATGATTTAGGATACAAATTGGTATTAAGAAGCTATGTGTTCTGAGATCTCACCCGAGAACAACCAGGCCAGCCCAGGTCAGGTGGACAGCAGTGAGTGCTTCAGCAAGCTCGCTGAATTTTTTGACTTTTAATCTAGCAATCACGTTAATACCAGTTGTCTTTGATTAGGTTGGCTTTTGTTGCCTGTGGGGGCAGAATTATCCTCACCCAGCTAGTATTAAAGGCAAGGGCTGGTGACTCTCAATCTGAGATCTCCCTAGAACAGCTAAGGGCAAGCCCAGTGTGCTGGGCTGGTGCCGGCAAAGAGCCCACCCACAGTCGGAAGGCATCTGAAGGAGGAAGCTAAGCAGGCCTTCAACACAGTGTAGAGACGGCATTCGTAGCACCTACACGTGGATTACAGGCAAGGAGATAGCTCATCATGCAGGAAACACGAACCGAAGAGACAATACAGGCAAGAGGGGCCGGATATCCCCGCATTCAAGCTCTCTAGCAACCTCATCGGAAGATTTCCTACAGTGGGATCCCTGGGATGGCCCAGTGATACAGATATAGGAAACACAATTGGGAACATATTTAAAGAACTACAACATATATAAAGAGCAAATCAAAGAGACTAAAAAAAGACGAAAAAAAACTCAAAATGGACCTAGAGAGAGAGAATGAACAACACTCGAAGAACTGGAAACACTGAAAAGATCCCATGCTGAAAAAGATAAGGAAACCAACCAGAAAGGCAAAGAGCTACAGGAAGAGATGAGACGCTCCAAAAAGAGTAGAAATACTAAATAATCAGAAGAAGAAAGGAAAAAAAAAGGAAAATCAAACACTCACCCAGCACCCACATGGCGGCTGAGAACCGTCTGTAACTCCAATTCCAGGAGAACTCCAGTTCCAGGGGAATCTGACGCCCTCTTCTGACCTCCGCGGCATTGCACGACACGGGTGCACAGACCTGCACGCAGACAATACATTCATACACATAAATAAAGAAATTAAAAAAGAAAAAGAATAAGCACAATAAGTTCTACAGGTAGTTATTTTGAACACATTACATTTGTCTATTTTTAGGAAGCCTGTTTAAGAAAGCAAATGTTTGTCAAAAAACCTTTGATATGTTGGGGTTAGAATTAAATCTTTGGAAATCTGGAAAGCAATTAAAACAACCTGAAAAAATACCTCACATGTTTTAACAAGCAAAGGAATTTCTTAGAGTTGAGAGATTTTTTTTGTTGTTTTTTAAAACTTTTTTGTATTTATTATTTATTTATTTATTTAGTCTTTTCAAGACAGGGTCTCCCTCTAGTCCCAGCTGTCCTGGAACTCTCTCTGTAGACCAGGCTGGCCTTGAACTCACAAAGATCTGCCAGCCTCTGCCTCCCGAGTGCTAGGATTAAAAGTGTGCGCCACCACACCCAGCTATTTTTTTTTATGTGTATGTGTGTACTACTGTCTGCATGTAGGTTGGTGCACCCATGTCATGCAATGCCTTGGAGGTCAGAAGAGGGCGCGTCAGATTCTCCTGGAACTGGAGAGAGATCTGTTATTTTGAACACAGTAAGAAGGAAGTTTTTCTTCTTGGAGTAGGGCTAGAATTCTAAAGAACAAAGAGAAGTTAAATTTTGAAGTTTTAGAAAAGAATTTGCAAAGTGAAAAGGTTGGGATTTGAACCACAGACCTCCTGGGAATAAGTCTTTTAACTTAACTGCTAAGCCATTTTCTTTTTTTTTTTTTCACATAAATTTATTTTTATTTTTTAACAAATCTAGACCCATGTTCCCGCCCATTTCCCCACCCGGCCAGAGCTCATGCATTCTGCCAAACATGCTTTTCATCTCTTTCTCAGTCTTTCTCAATATTCTCCATGAGGAAGTTGACTGTTTTGAGCAGAAGTTCACTATTTCAGTCAGTTCTTCAATGCAGTCCTTTCTGTTGTTGTTGTTGTTGTTGTTGTTTCCAATATGCATCACGCCCAACTGCTTTGGACAAGCCATTTTCTTAATTGTTGATAAGAAGAGGAAAGTTCCCAGGTGAGTCAGTTTAAGGAGACAAAGGACAATTGTACCTGAGAGGGAGGGTTTTTTTTTTGGGGGGGGGGCGCTTAGGCTCCACCCTGGAGGCCTGTGATGACCGTAGCTGTATGCACATTCATCCTGTCTCCAGGTTTTGGCTTCCAGCAGTGCCACACTCCTGGAAGGTTGTGTGTGGCTGAGCAGCACGGAAGGGTGTAGAGAAGGGGTTGGGGGCAGGGTAATGGTGTCAGGCATGGACTCTCCAACTCTTTTTTAAAATTATTTTTATTTATCGTACAATGCCGTGGAGGTCAAAAGAGGGAGTCGGATTCCCCTGGAACTGGAGTTAAAGACGGTTCTCAGCTGCCATGTGGATGCTGGGGATCGAACCCGGGTCCTCTGCAAGAGCGGTCGGCACTCTTAAACGCCAGGTCATCTCTCCAGCCCCCTCTCCAACTCTTAAGTAGTGCCTTAGTCCTCAGTCCCCTAGTCTGTGGGTCTGTCTGATGTGTGGGGGAATTACCCATAATAGAAAAAGAAAAAAATGCTTATAAGCAAAGAGAACTTAAGACAGGTTTTTTTCCTGACACCTGATAGTGCAGTTGGGGATCCAATCAGAGGACAAAGGGGCCTTCAGCAAATACTGAAGAGTAGCCTTGGTCAGAGTACACAGAATGTTGTCAAATTGCCTTCAAAATATTTATGTTTAGCATAGATAGAGCTGTTCTCCACCTCAATCAGAGAAGCTTCTTTTGCAGAGACTCATAATTGGTCAAAGTGCTGAGACTACCTGTCTATTAATGCTTGGACCTAACTGAGACATCTATACCAATCCTCTGCACACCGCGAGGTTCTGGAAACATCACAAGAGTGGCTGGAGAGAAGCTGTGAAATTTGGTCTAGATACTGCATGGCCGTTGCACTGGTGAGCTCACAATGCCCACGGGAACCAGCACACGATCTGCACGTGATTAAGCTAGTAAGGGCCTGGAGAGATGTCTCAGCAGTTAAGAGTGCTTACTGGGGCTGGAGAGATGGCCTAGCGGTTAAGAGCGCCGACCGCTCTTGCAGAGGACCCGGGTTCGATCCCCAGCACCCACATGGCGGCTGAGAACCGTCTGAAACTCCAACTCCAGAACTCCAGCTCCAGGGGAATCCGACGCCCACTTCTGACCTCCGCGGCATTGCACGACACGGGTGCACAGACTTGCATGCAGACAATACATTCGTACACATACAGAAATAAATAAAATTAATAATAAAAAAAAAAGTGCTTACTGTGGGGCTGGAGAGATGCCTCAGTGGTGATGAGCACTGGCGGCTCTTCCAGAGGACTGAGGTTTGTTTCCCAGCCTCCATATGATGAAAACCAGTCAGTTGTAACTCCTGTTCCAACGGATCCAATGACCTCTTTGGGCCTCCTCAGACACCAGGCAAGTACATGGTGCACTTGTTTTGTTATGCCCTGAATCCAAGACCCTCGCAGACCACCAGGAGACGAGACACTGATGCAAAGACAGAGAATCTTTTTATCAGCTAGCTTTAAAGCCAGGGCTGTTCCCATACCTGGTGCAGCAGGACTGGGGAGAGCCCGAGGCTCCGTACAGGCCCTCAATTTAAAGGGAAAGATCATAAGCAGGGGGGTTTCCAGGCCTTGGTGGTACAGGATTGGTGGGCTTGTAAGAGCCCTGAGGGTGGGGGCTGAAGGGGGACAGGATTTATGGTATGTTTCCCAGGATTGTTGTGTTGTCAGAGACATATAGTTCCTGGGATTGTTGGGTTATGAGAACATAATAATCTAGGCGTTACATTGACTACCTGCAACTGTTATTTCAAAAAACATGTCTATCCTGATCCCTACACAGTCTTCCTGCAGCTTGTGGGAACATGCTCATCTGGTCCCTGTAACAGTTATCTCAGAAGCCCGATCCCTACACAGTCTTCCTGCAGAACTTCTATGATAGGTGGCAGTTCTCCCTTTTGTCTAGGATGGAGACTTTGGTATGGTCAGCAAAACAGGTTTTTAACTCATTGCCCTTAATTCCCCCATTTCTCTTGTTACTTGAGAGGNGACACAGATGTCAGAACTGTATCCCCATTGTCAAGGGATGCGCAACTGTAATTCTTAACTCTCTGCTGTAGAGGCCTCAAGGCAATGTCATTCAATAGCCAGGAGATCTTGATTTCTTTTTTAAAAAAATTTTTTTTATTATTTATTTTTGTATGTGTATGAATGTATTGTCTGCATGCAGGTCTGTGCACCCGTGTCGTGCAATGCCGCGGAGGTCAGAAGAGGGTCTCGGATTCCCCTGGAACTGGAGTTCTCCTGGAATTGGAGTTACAGACGGTTCTTATCCGCCATGTGGGTGCTGGGGATCGAACCCGGGTCCTCTGCAAGAGCGTCGGTGCTCTTAACCGCTAGGCTATCTCTCCAGCCCGGTCTACATAATTATATTGGCCGTTTAAGCAGTGTGGATCAAGTAGGGTACAATGTGTTCTTAAGGTCATCAGCTGAATTGCCCCCAGTCTTTCTCTCATAGAGGTAACTAACTTATTTGGTATACATGGTCCCTAGGGTTAGTAATAACAACAGAATTACATTGGGGCCTAACAAGGTGGAGATCAATGTGGGCCTCCCTTACATTCCCCCCTTGAGTTGTATACTGGGAGGCTAATCTTAGACTCCATCTTTTTTCTCAGGGGAGTCATATATGTGGCATACCTGGTAATGGAATTTACCCACTAGTTAATAAATCTGATGAGTGAGTTAAGGATGCATGGGCCACAAGTCAGAGCAACCAGAAGAAGTTTGCTGGCAGTTCCAGGAAGTCTTCAGCTCTCAGCTGAGAAAGAAATTGGCTCCTTGGGGGGGGGGTCTTGACCCTAAAGTACCTGGCCAATTTTTAGGTCCTATTTTTATCACATCACCCTCTGAAGAGGATACCCCAATTGCCAAGAGGAGCTCAGGGCACTGACCGCTCTGACTTCTTCCATGCTGAAAAGGGGCGTAGGAGGTGGTGACTGGGGTACCCCCTGCTCAGTGGACCTATCTAGAAGACCCCAAAAAGTATGGCTATAGAGAGAACAAAATCCTTGACCAGCACCTGTAAAGGTGAGAGTAGCTAGGTATATTTCCTAGGCAGGGAACCAAGAGAGGAACAGGGTGAATTAAATGTCCATTAGGATTCCTCAACAAGGGGTTCAGAAGCATCCAGTATTTGGCTTTTTTGTTGTTCATTTATCCACTGTTCTAGTTTGTCTTATATTGATCTGACAAGTCACTCTGACCAACACCAACTTGGGGAGGAAAGGGTTTATTCAGCTTACATCTCCTGGGTCACAGTTTTCACTCAGGGAGCCCAAGGCAAGAACTCAGGGCAGGAACCTGGAAGCAAGAGCTGAAGCACAAGCCATGGAGGAATGCTGTTCACTGGCTTGCTCCCTTGGTCCGTGCCCAGTCTGACCTTTTATATAGTACACAACAACCTGCCCAGGGTGGCACCACCCATAGTGGGCTGGGCCCTCTCACATTGCTCAACAATCAAGACAATACTCCACAGACGTGACCAGAGGCCATTCCAATGGAGCCAATTCCCCAGTTTAGGCTCCCTCAACCCAGGTGTGTCAAGTTGACACTAAAGCTATCCAGCACATCCGTGGTGTCTGGACTCAGCATCTGCTTTCCAGGAATTTCAATAGTGAGTTTTCCCTTAGGTAACTGCTTAAATAGAAAGAGGAAACTTTATTATTTGATAACAACAGATCTCATATGACTTAAAATCTAGTGTTTGGAGGCACAATCTTTCAGATTTTTTTTTTCCTTTAAAGGAAATATAATGATTGCTTATCTTTTGGTTACACTTTTCCTCTTGGATGTCTAAGCCCATACAGTTAGCCCAGAATAACCAACTTTTGTTTTCTCAAGGTCAGTTGAGGATCTGGTCCCCAGGGGCCACTTGGACTTTTGGGGGGGAGAGGCCTCTGGCTCCTCTCGACTTTTCAATTACCAGTTCCATCCACACGAGGACAAAGTCCAGTCTTTCTAGACAAGGTTTCCCTTTTGAAGACTTTCCTCTTTACAGACTGGACACTGGCTAGCGTCCCATTAGTGGGCCTCTAAGACCTCCCTACCTAGGAGGATTGGTGACTCACAATTTGCAGAACATTTAAAGAGATAGCCCCAGACATAGTCCCCAGGACTGGTTGACCTCTGAGGGCAAGGAACAAAGTTGTTCCTTAGGTCCATCAGCCAAATTGGTATCGGCATTTAGTATGGTCATTATCTATCCAGAAAGGCTAAGTTACACCAACCTAACATCCTTAATTACTGTATAATATTCTAGATAAGGTTTGGAAAAAATTCAAGCAGCCTTGTATAATACTGACTAGAGGAGGGACTTAACACCATACGTTAAGCAGGCATAACCCGCAAGATTGAATTAAGCAATTTCAGGCTTATTTTTAAATGTAAACTGTTCACTGCAATTACTACAAGCAGGAACAATCTCTTTCTTTTTCTGACCCCCTATCCTGATTTATAGTTTTCTCAGAAAGACAGGAGTTGTAACACATACCAGAAGACAGGAAATAACTGAGAAGGATTACCAAGTCCATCCAAACTGTCTCCTCCTGGACTGCATGCAGTTGGTTCAGGAAGATAGAATCTAGCTTTTTGAGCCAAATCATCTGGTTAGATTAAAGGAAATATCAAAATCAACTCTTGCAAGAAACACAGAGTACATTTTTTCAGTGGCTATAGGTTACCCACTACTTGCCTGTGCCCATTTAATCCAAACCTGTAACAGGGAGTCAGGTTCAAGCCGGGAGAGGACTGAAAATTAATGACTCTGTATATTCACAATTCTATTCAGGCCACTAGTAAACTTGCTTGAGTGTTTATACCAATTTAACTTAATACAGGTATCTTATAATCTTTACTAAACCTTGAAGTGTCATGTGATATGCACATAAAGCTTGGACAAAAACCAAACACTGTTAAACAAACCTTGACTAGCTATATATTTTGCTTTTTAAACTAGTTGACTGAACCTTAGAAAATTAAGCTTATTTATTTATTTATTTATTTTTATTTATTTTTTTTTGGTCTTTTCGAGACAGGGTCTCCCTGTAGCCCCAGCTGTCCTGGAACTCACTCTGTAGACCAGGCTAGCCTTGAACTCACAAAGATCTGCCTGCCTCTGCCTCCCAAGTGCTAGGATTAAAGGCTTAAAGGTGTGCGCCACCACGCCCGGCAATTAAGCTTATTTAAATAATGTCCTTTTTACCTGTCACAACAAACCTCCTCAGACTTTTATCACCTGCATGCATAAATCCTTATTAAAATAATACCTCTTTAACATTTTTTACCTTTTTATATCCTCTTTAATACCATGAGACATGACATTCATAAACAGATTAACCCTTAATTGTGCAAATTTACTAAGTAATTAACATTTATTTCCTGTGTAACAAGATGGAACATTTATCTCAAATACAACAGGTTGAAAAATCACAGAAATGCTCAAGAAAATGAGCTCTTAGTTTCAGACATCTCAAGATTAAAAACCCTCTATATCCACCCAGGAAACCATGCCACTTGCTTTATGGCAGGGATGCAAATGGTCAATGATGAACAGCTTCACACAGCAACTTTTTAAACTTTCCTTCTGGGCTAAAGACTATGTCTATGAGGATACAGGTAGCCCTGTCAGGCCTCCAACAGCAGATTGTGAAGGGCCTAAAGTCTGCCCTTCCTTCCCAGACACTATGTCAGACACATAAAATCTGTCATGTTACATCTTACATTTTGAAATATGGAAGAATATTTTAAATACTTTTAAGGCATCTATTTATAAAAACGTTCTCTGCCAAAATTTCACATTATCTTAAAATTCAATTCAGTCTTTATATGTCACTGAGGTTGCCACCTCAATACCACAGAAAATACCTTTTCCATCAGTAGGTGTGACCAGCATCCACATGGAGAGTCCCATGGTCAGCCTTTGTAAGCAACTAGATGGTAATACTGATCTACTACAAGGTAACAGCTGCTAACTCAAACTCAATGGAAAAGGAGTGAAACATCTGCAGAGTGCACTATTAAGAAGAGGGAATGTGGGGCTGGAGAGATGGCCTAGCGGTTAAGAGCACTGACTGCTCTTGCAGAGGACCCAGGTTCAATCCCCAGCACCCACATGGCGGCTGAGAACTGTCTGTAACTCCAATTCCAGGAGAACTCCAGTTCCATGGGAATCCAGCACCCTCTTCTGACCTCCGTGGCATTGCACAACATAGGTGCACAAACCTACATGCAGACAGTACATTCATACACATAAAAAAATAGCTGGGCATTGTGGCGCACGCCTTTAATCCTAGCACTTGGGAGGCAGAGGCAGGCGGATCTTTGTGAGTTCAAGGCCAGCCTGGTCTACAGAGTGAGTTCCAGAACAGCTGGGGCTACAGGGAGACCCTGTCTCGAAAAGACCAAAAATAATAATAATAATAATAATAATAATAAACAAGAGGGAATATTTAACAGTTTTAGCTCACATGACAGTTTACTTTATATCAAGTAAATCATTAGCATTAGATGGAAGCCTATTCATTTAAACAGCTCCATAAAACAAATTCGTTTAACTAGTTTCAAACCCAAAGCTTCAGCCCCTTGATGAAAACTCTAAATTAGAGGTGAAAACTTAAATCAGAGTGAAATATGGCTCTTAGGTTTGTAACAATCAACATAACAACACCTTAAATTTCACAATTTATACAACATTAAGGTCATCTGGCTGTGAGGTAACTTTTTCTATTTTTTATTTAGGATTAAATTGGGTCAGTTATTTGTTTCTGACTCAGAAATTTTACAGTACTGATCTTTACTTTTTTAAATTTTTTAAAATTTTATTATTTTTTATGTGTATGAATGAACTGTCTGCATGTAGGTTTGTGCACCTGTGTTGTGCAATGCCACGGAGGTCAGAAGAGGGTGTCGGATTCCCCTGGAACTGGAGTTCTCCTGGAACTGGAGTTCTCCTGGAATTGGAGTTACAGTCGGTTCTCAGCCACCATGCGGGTGCTGGGGATTGAACCCAGGTCCTCTGCAAGAGCAGTCTGTGCCCTTAACCGCTAGGCCATCTCTCCAGCCCCAGATCTTTACATTTTTAAAACCATCTGGGCCGTCTGAGTAGATTTTTATAAACACACGCTTTAACTCATGAAGCAGCCTGCTTCTCACAGCTACTGACAGGCACCCTACTGGGTCATTAAAGACAAAGGAGGTGACAAAAAACATTAGGAAAATCACCTAGAAATCTGGGGATAGATGTATGTCTTCTGGAGAGATGTCTCTAAACCCCAAAACTGGCTTGTGTCTTGCACCATCTCTCCCTCCCTCCTAAGTAAATTAATGATCAATTAGGTAGCTTCACCAAAGTACAAACATTCCTCAGAAGTCTAAAATTTATTTTTGACCAGCACTGGTTCTGGTGAGCCTCTGGGAGAACCCAGCTCTCTGCTGGCAGTGCCTGGTCTGCTCAGCTTGTGGTGTGTCACTGGACTGCCTGTGTCACTCCAGCCTCACAGAGGTCTCTCTGTTTCTGTGGGTTTAGGATCCACTCTCATAGAAAGGCCCTGCAGGGGTATAGTTCCTCTCCCTACCTGTACAGAAATTCACAGATGGTGGGCTTAATCTACAGGTACAGGGGCCAGACTGGTAAGGCTGTGCTTGAGGTGAGCCCTGAACTGAGCACTGGGAGTTACGCCCAGAGAAGGCATTCTATCTTGCCTCTTTCAGAGGCAGGGCTCATGTCTCAGGCCCAAGTCACTGAGATGGGCAAGGTGGCCCAAGAGCAGTCCCAGAACTTCTGTAGGCCTATAGAAACTAGACCGCTGGGGTTGGAGAGATGACCTAGCGGAAACTAGACCGCTGGGGTTGGAGAGATGACCTAGCGGTTAAGAGCGCCGACCTCTCTTACAGACGACCCGGGTTCAATCCCCAGCACCCACATGGTGGCCGAGAACCGTCTGAAACTCCAATTCAAGGAAAACTCCAGTTCCAGAGGAATCCGACACCCTCTTCTGACCTCCACGGCATTGCACGACACGGGTGCACAAACCTATATGCAGACAGTACACTCATACACATACAAAAATAAATAAAAAATTAAAAAAAAAAGAAAGAAGACTGTTTTGCTTCCCGTCCACCTGTGCCCCTTTTCTAAGCCTAGGGAACAATCTGCGGAATGTTATTTCAAAAAATATGTCTATCCTGATCCCTACACAGTCTTCCTGCAGCTTGTGGGAACATGCTTATCTGGTCCCTGTAACAGTTATCTCAAAAGCCTGATCCTTACACAGTCTTCCCGCAGAACTTTTATGGTAGGTGGCAGTTCTCCCTTTTGTCTAGGATGGAGACTTTGGTATGGTCAGCAAAATAGGTTTTTAACTCATTGCTCTTCAGTATACATGCAGAGAAAACGCTCGTGCACATAAGATTTTAAAAATAAATAACTTTTCACCAAGATGGTGTGAAAAGAAAAAGAAGGAAGTTCTGCCCCTCCCAAGGCCAAGAAGGCAGAATTGAAAGGCGTCCACAGCCATGAAAAGATTAGCACATGATCTGCCTTCTGGGGGCCCAAGACCTTGTGGTTCAGCAGGCAGCCCAAATACCCTCCAAGGAGGGCCCCCAGGAAAAACAAGCTTGACCACTCTGCCATTATCACATTCCCCCTGACCACTGAGAGAACATGGAGAAGACTCTTGCAGAGGACCCAGGTTTGATTCCCAGCACCCACGTGGTGCCTAACAACCAACCGTCCATAACTCCAGTTCCAGGGAATACAGCGCCCTCTTCTGACCTCCATAGGCATTGCAGGACATGTATGCACCTACCTAGGTGCAGGCAATGCACTCATACATATGAAATTAAAATAATCAAATATGAAATAAATAACTCAAAAACTCATTAAAAAACAAAGTGCTGGGCTGGAGAGATGGCTCAGTGGTTGAGAGCACTGACTGCTCTTGCAGAGGACCCGGCTTCGATTCCCAGCACCCACATAGTGGCTAAAAACTGTCTTAGGTGCCGGGTGTGGTGGTGCACGCCTTTAATCCTAGCACTTTGGAGGCAGAGGCAGATCTTTGTGAGTTCAAGGCCAGCCTGGTCTACAGAGTGAGTTCCAGGACAGCTGGGGCTACAGAGAGACCGTCTCGAAAATACTAAAAAAAAAAAAAAAAAAAACTGTCTTAGGCCAGGGGTGGTGGTGCATGCCTTTAATCCCAACACTCAGGAGGCAGAGGCGGCTGGATCTCTATGGGTTCAAGGCCAGCCTGGTCTACAGAGTGAGTTCCTGGCCAGCTGGGGCTACAGGGAGACCCTGTCTCAAAAAAAAAAAAAAAAAACCCAAAAAACAAAAAGCCTTCCAATCTCCAGTTGCTCTCTCTGCTACCTGTGTCCACTTGAAGATGTTGACCTCCACTTTCTGCTCCAGCTCCTGCCACCCTGCCTCCCCGCCATGATGGACTCTAATTCCCTGGAACTGTCAATCAATCATAAGTTCAAACAAACTCTTCCTTTTGTAAGTTCCCTTGGTCATGGTGGTTTTATCACAGCAATAGAGAAGTGAATAATACAGGATGTTCAGGGTAGTATGGCTGTAGGTATAAAAAAAGTCAAATAACAAAATTCACAGCAAAATGGACAGACCTAGAATGTGCAATATTGATAGCACCGAATCTCACAAATTAGGAAAAAAAAACAACAAGATTCTCCTCATATGCAGATCTAGCCTATAATGTACACATGTGCATATGTAAACAAATACATGTGTATTTTAATTTAAAAAAAGAGTGCTTACTGCTCTTGGAGAGGACCCAGGTTCGGCTTTTAGCACACACACCAGGGGTTGAAAGCTGCTCACACTCCTTGAGTCTCTGAACTCCAAAGGCACCTGCACATACATGATGTACAGAAACTCATGTAGATACACATAATACACATCATAAAATAGACTAAGCTAATCAAAATTCCAGCATGGATGGAGGAGGAACTCACGATGCCCCCTGTATGGGTAGTTGATGGCTGCTGGAGAAGGTTGTGGTCGCTGGTAGACCGTCCACACTCCAGTAGATGGCCCCATGCCCAAATGCATACAGGAAGCACTGATTGGGTGTAGTGGGTTATTACCAATAATAAAAAAGAAGACGTGAAGTAGGGAGAGAATGGAGAGAATCCAGGCGTTGGAGGGCAGAGGGGAGTGATATCATCAAAATACATTGTGTGTATGTATATGAAATTCTCAGAGTATAAATAAAATTCTCAGGGAATGTATAAAAGTATTATATATAAAGAAAATGGGAGAGTGTGTAATGATTATATATGTAAACATTACAGTATTTCTTCCTTTTATTTATTTATTTATTTATTTATTTATTTATTTATATTTTGGGGTCTTTTTGAGACAGGGTCTCCCTATAGCCCCAGCTGGCCTGGAACTCACTATGTATATGAGGCTGGCCTTGACCTCACAGAGATCAGCCTGCTTCTATCTCCCAAGTGCTGGATTTAAGGCATGCGCCACCATGCCCAGCCCATTACACTACTTTGTATAAGAGGCTTGATTTTGGTACCTGAGGGTATCTAGAAACTCACACCCCATGGGCATTGTCTTAGGTGTTGTTTTTTTTTCCCCACTGCTGTGGTAAAATACATTGACAAAATCAACTTAAAGGATAAAGGGTTTCTCTTAGCTCACAGAATTGTGGCAGGATAGAAGCTTGAAGCAACTAACCATATCCTTCCACAATCAGGAAGCCAAGTGATGATACTTCCTGGTGCTCAGCTTCCTTCTCCACTTACACAGTCCAGGATCCTAGCCAGAGAATGGCACCGCCCACAGTGAGTGGGTCAGCTTGCCTCAGTTAACACAGTCCAGATGGCTCCCACAGGTGCACCCAGAGGCCCATCTCCCAGGTGATTCTAGATTCTGTCTGGTTGTCAGTTAACACCAGCCGTTACAGATGTTGAGGAACAGCTGCACCGTGGCAGCTCACGAATGCTGCGGCTCTTTTCCAGGAACGTTGCCTCTGGTGAGGCTGTCTCTGATGGTATCATCCAAGTGTTCAGTGCCAGACGGAGTGAAGAAGGATAAGAGAGCAGTGCTCTTCTGCCTAAATGAGAACAAGAGGCACGTCATCCTGAGGAGGGCTCAGAGACCCTGGTAGATGATAGGGACAGACTGTGGGTGATCCCTACGCCACCTTTGACAAGATGCTGCCGGGCCAGGACTGCCGCTATGAGGCAACAATGGGAACAAGGAGAGCAAGGAGGGCCTGATGTTCCGCTTCTAATAGAAGCCCCCCCCCCGCACACACATACACACACACACACTGCTTAAGAGCAAAATGATCTACCCAGCTCCAGATGCCATCAAGATGACAAGCTGGGTGTAATGGCTCATTGTGGAGGCAGAGGCAGGTGGATCTCTGGGAGATCTTCGCCAGGTGGAGCTACAAGATGACTGTCTCAAAACAACAACAACAAAACAACAATGAAAAGAAAAAAGAAGAAAAAAGGACAGGAGAAGGAGGAGGAGGGGGAGGGGGAGGAGGAGGAGGAGGAGGAGGAGGAGGAGGAGGAGGAGGAGGAGGAAAATGATGAAGGAGCTAGGGGCGTGGTTCAGCATTTAAGAGCACTGGCTGCCCTTGCAGAGGACCTGAGTTCTGTTCCCAGTATCCACATGGTGGTTCACAGCTGCCAACAACTCCAGCTCTAGGGATCCAACACCCTCCTCTGGCCTCTGCAGACACTGCATGAATGTGACACACATATACATGCAGATAAAACATTCACATGTCGGGGCTGGAGAGATGGCCTAGCCGTTAAGAGCGCCGACTGCTCTTACAGAGGACCCAGGTTCGATCCCCAGCACCCATATGGCGGCTGAGAACCATCTGTAACTCCAATTCCAGGAGAACTCCAGGTCCAGGGGAATCCGACACCTTCTTCTGACCTCCGTGGCATTGCATGACACAGGTACACAGACCTACATGCAGACAGTACATTCATACACATAAATAAATAAATAAATAAATAAATAAATAAATAAATAAAATATTTTAAAAAAACCATTCACGTGTCATAAAAATAGGACAAACTGACATAGTGAATAGGATAAACATCTGGGGATCGAGTCAGCAATATGTAGCAAAAACAATGAAACTGTATGGTTTGATTTGGTAATTCAGTGTCTAGGAATTCAGTCAGTAAAAATGAGTGGGGGGCGGCTGGAGAGATGGCCTAGTGGTTAAGAGCGCCGTTCACTCTTGCGGAGGACCCGGGTTCTATCCCCAGCACCCACACAGCGGCTGAGAACTGTCTTTAACTCCAGTTCCAAGGGAATCTGATACCCTCTTCTGACCTCTGCGGCATTGCATGACACAGGTGCACAGACCTACATGCAGACAATACATTCATACACATACAAGAATAAATAAAATTAAAATGTATATATGTTTTTTTTAATTTTTTATTTATTTCCGTATGTGTATGAATGTATTGTCTGCATGCAAGTCTGTGCACCCGTGACGTGCAACGCCGTGGAGGTCAGAAGAGGGTGTCAGACTCCCCTGGAACTGGAGTTCTCCTGGAATTGGAGTTTCAGACGGCTCTCAGCCACCATGTGGGTGCTGGGGATCAAACCCGGGTCCTCTGCAAGAGCGGTTGGCGCTCTTAACCACTAGGCCATCTCTCCAGCCCTATATATATGTTTTTTTTTTAAAGCAATTAAAAAATTGATTGTGGGAGCCAGCTATGGTAATATGCTTCTAAATCCCAGCATTTGGGAAGTAGAGGAAGGAGGATCAGGAGCTCAGGGTAATCCTTGGCTAATTATTGAGCTCCAGGCCAACCTGAGACCTGGTTTGTGAGCAAACAAACCAAGGATGGTGGGAGAGCTAGGCATGGTGACTCTTACACCTGAGAGCCAGAGGTGGGGGGGGGTCAAGAGTTCAAGGCCAGTCTGGGTTCATAAGGGATAACTTGTCTCAAAAGAAAAACATTATGAAGCCAGGGATGGTGGCACATTCCTTTAGCCCCAGACCTCAGGAGGCAGAGTGTGCTGGATAGCTTTAGTGTCAACTTGACACACCTGGGTTGAGGGAGCCTCAACTGGGGAATTGGCCTCATTGGATTGGCCTGTGGCCACATCCGTGGAGTATTGTCTTGATGCTCGAGCAGTGTGGGAGGACCCAGCCCACAATGAGTGGTGCCACCCTGGGCAGGTTTTTATGTACCGTATAAGAAGGCAGGCTGGGCATGGGCCAGGGGAGCAAGTCAGTGAACAGGACTCCTCCATGGCCTGTGCTTCACTCCTGCCTCCAGGTTCCTGCCCTGAGTTCCTGCCTTGGGCTCCCTAAGTGATGTACTGTGACCCAGGAGATGTGAGCTGAATAAACCCTTTCCTCCCCAAGTTGGTGTTGGTCAGAGTGTTTTGTCACAGCAATGGAAGACAAACTAGAACACAGAGGGAGACAGATCTCTGTGAGATTAAGGCCAGCCTGGTCTACATAGTGAGTTCCATTCATCTGGGGCTACAGGAAGACCCTGTCTCAAAAAAAAAATAAACAAACAAAAAAAGATTGGGGCTGAGTATACAGGTTGGTGGTAGGGCTGCCCAAAGCCCTGGGTTCAAACCCCAGCACCATAAAAAAAATAGACAACAAAAGACTGTGGGACCCTATCTTTTTTTTTTTTTTTTTTTTTGGTATTCTTGAGACAGGTTCTCCCTTTTAGTACCAGCTGTCCTGGAGCTTGCTCTGTAGACCAAGCTCGCCTTGAACCCACAGAGATCTGCCAGCCTCTGCCTCCTGAGTGCTGGGATTAAAGGTGTGCACCACTACGCCTGGCTTAAGAACCTATCTTTTAAATATTTTTTTAATTTTTAATTTTATTTATTTATTTTTAAATTTTATTTATTTATTTATGTGTATGAATGTACTGTCTGCATGTAGGTCTGTGCACCCATGTCGTGCAATGCCACAGAAGTCTGAAGATGGCGTCAGATTCCCCTGGAACTGGAGTTAAAGATGGTTCTCAGCCACCATGTGGGTGCTGGGGATCGAACCCAGGTCCTCTGCAAGAGCAGTCGGNAAAAAAAGAGAAGAAATTTTTAGCCCCAGACTCGGAGGCAGAGTGTGCTGGATAGCTTTAGTGTCATACTTGACACACCTGGGTTGAGGGAGCCTCAACTGGGGAATTGGCCTCATTGGATTGGCCTGTGTCCACATCCGTGGAGTATTGTTTGATGCTCTGAGCAGCTGGGGAGGACCCAGCCCCACAGTGGAGTAGTGCCACCCGCAGCGTTTTATTACGTATGAAAGGAGGCTGGGCGTGAGGCAGGGGAGCAAGTCAGTGAACAGGACTCCTCCATAGGCCTGTGCTTTCACTCCTGCCTCCAGGTTCCTGCCCTGAGTTCCTGCTTGGGCTCCCTAAGTGATGTACTGTGACGCCAGGAGATGTGAAGCTGAATAAACCTTTCTCCCCAAGTTGTGTTGGTCAGAGTGTTTGTCACAAGCAGCTATGGAAGACAAACTAGAACACAGAGGGAAGACAGAATTCTCTGTGAGTATGTAAGGCAGCGCTGGTCTAACAAATAGTGGCTTCCCACATTCATCGCTGGGGATATAGCAGGAAGACCCTGTCTCAAAAAAAAATCAAACAAACAAAAAGATTGGGCTGAGTATACAGGTTGGTGGTGGGTGCCCAAAGCCCTGGGGTCAAACCACACATAAAAACAAATAGACACAAAAGACTGTGGGACCTATCTTTTTTTTTTTTTTTTTTTTTGGTATTCTTGAGACAGGTGTCTCTCCTTTTAGTACCAGCTGCCTGGAGCTTGCTCCTGTGACAAGCTCTGGCCTTGACCACAGAGATCATGCCGCTCTGCCTCCTGAGTCTGGGATTAACAGGTGCCCACTACGCCTGGTTAAGACCTAATCTTTAAAATATTTTTTTTAATTTTTAATTTATATTTATTTTTAAAATTTTATTTATTTATTTTGTGTATGATGTACTGTCTGCATGTAGGTCCATGTGCACCCATTGTCGTGCAATGTCGCGGAGGTCAGAAGAAGGGTGTCAGGTGCTGGAGAGATGGCCTATGCGGTTAAGAGCTACCGACTCACGCTCTTGGCAAAGGGCCCAGGTTTGATCCCCAGCCCCACATGGCGGCCGAGAACCGTCTGAAAGTCCAATCCAGGAGAACTCCTGTTTTCCAGGGGAACTCCAGCTCCAGTACCCTCTTCTGTCCTCTGCAGCATTGACACGACAACGGGTGCACAAACCTACATGGAGAAGTACACTCCATACACATACAGAATAAATAAATTATAAAGAAAAATTTTACAGAAAAGGTTGTCGGATTCCCCTGGAACTGGAGTTCTCCCATGGAAATTAGAGTACAGAAACAGTTTCTTCAAAAGCGCATGTGGGTGCTGGGATCGAACCCGGGTCCTCTGCAAGAGCAAGTCGGTGCCTAATTTTTTTTTACCGTAATACTATCATGACCCTTTTTAATATCTTTTTTTATTTTAATTTTTTGTTATATTTTGTGTTGTGTATGTAAGTGCGACTTGTTTGTGCAGTCACAGGATGATGGGTAGACCTTTTGTTGGATCCCCTAGAACTGGAGTTATCAGATGGTATGTTAGCTGCATGTGGGTTGCTGTGAACCACAACCTGGGTCCTCTGCAAAAGCACACAGTGCTCTTGACTACTGAGCCATCTCTTCAACCCCAGGACCCTATATTTTTTGAACTTTATTTTACTTAAGGTTTATTTTATGTTTGCTTATGTGTGTTCTGTGTGAGAATGTCTACATATGAGTGCAGGTATCTCTGGAATCCAGAAGAGGGCATCAGGTCCACTGGTGAAACAATTTCATTGTTTTTGTTACATATTTCTGAGTTGATCCTCAGATGTAGTTTTATATCAGCTTACCCTAATTTTATTGTCTGTGTATGATGTTTTGCCTTCATTTATAGGTGTACTGCATGTGTGCAGTGCCTATGGAGGCCAGAAGAGGGCATCAGATACCCTGGAGTATGCCTTTAATCCCAGCACTTGGGAGGCAGAGGCAGGTGTGGATCTCTTTGAGATAGAACCTGTTCCAGCCCAGCTGGGGCTTTAGGAAAACCCTGTCTCAAAACAAACAGAAACAAGATTTTTTTTTTTTGTACTTTTGAGCTTTTGAGACAGGGTCTCCCTGTGGCCCCAGCTGACCTGGATGGAACTCACTATGTAGACCAGGCTGGGCTTGAACACAGAGATCCACTTTCCTCTGCCTCCCGAGTGCTGGGATTAAAGGCATGTGCCACCACGCCTGGCCAAGTTTCTTTTTTATTTATTTATTTTTGTTTCTGTTATATATTATACTTATTATTTAATATGAAAAAAACCAAAAAAAAAAAAAAAAAAAAAGGTGCATCATGTGCATACAATGCCTGCAGATTCCAGAAGAGGGCATCAGATTCCCTGGAACTAGACTTAAGGATGGTTGATGGTTGGGATGCCATGTAGATGCTGGGAACTGAACCCCAGTCCTCTACGAGAGGAGCCAGTGCTTTTTAAACTATTTATCTGTCACTCCAGCTCCCACTGTTAGATTTTTGGAGAAGGAAAAGAGAGGAGTTTATATTTAAGAAAATAAGAACTAGAAGCCAGGGCTGGAGAGATGGCCTAGCTGTTAAGAGCGCCGACTGCTCCTTGCAGAGGACCCGGTTCAATCCCCAGCACCCACATGGTGGCCGAGAGCCGTCTGAAACCTCCAATTCCAGAGAACTCCAGTTCCAGGAGAGTCCGACACCCTCTTCTGACCTCCGCGGCGTTGCAAGTCACGGGTGCACAGACTTGCATGCAGAAGTCAGTTCAATACACAATACACGAATAATATAAATAAAAATTAAAAAAAAAAAAAGAAATAGAAGCCAGAGTCAGACCTGCAATGGACAAGGACTGACACCTGTTTTTTTTTTTTGTCTTTTCAAGACAGAGTCTCCCTGTAGCCCCAGCTGTCTGGAATTTGCTCCTGTAACCAGGCTGCCTTGAACTCACAAGAATCCGCCGCCTCTGCCTCCCAAGTGCTAGGATTAAGGCGTGTGCCCCACGCCCGGCTGGAACATATACTTTTATTAAGCACATGAGAAATACCCACAGAGAAACTCTTCTCAAGAAAAGGAATTCTCTGTAACTTGGTGGTGGGTGGGGGCAAAGTTTTTATCCCCTCACGGGTACAGCTGAAGGTTGTCTGGTGGCCAAGCCTGTTGTCCTTGAAGGTATGAAAGATCCTTTGATTTGTGGAGCAGCGCTCATCTATATCTCATGGGTGCCATGGAGACAAGATAGGTCATCTCTGCAGTCCCTTTTTGCCTGTGGAGTGATCCCCTGATAAGACTTGAGCAAGGCCTGGTAGCCAGTTTAAGCTTAGCAGGTCACTTTCAGGGATTTATAGTTTTACAGCTTTTCCTAATTGGGCTTATGGCTCTTTAGTTATTTACACACCCCGGCACCCACAATCTTTTTATTTTAAGACAGGGTCTCACTTATGAACTCAGACAGGCCTTGAACTTAAAATATTTTATTGATTCACTTTATGTGTATGACTGTTTGTGTACAAAAATTTCTGTATACAAAATTATATTGTCTAGGCAGGCAAGATGGCTCAGTGGAGTAAAGGTGCTTGCCACGCCAGCCTGACAACCTGAGCTTGATCTCAGGGGACCCACGTGGTGGGAGGGAACAAACTCTTACGAGTCATCCTCTGACCTCCACTCATTTACCATGGCCTGAGTCCATGTGTGTGCATGCAAGCAAAGACACACATACACAAAATAAAATTTAAAAGTAGGGGCTGGAGAGATTGCTCAATGGTTAAGAGCACTGATTGTTCTTACAGAGGACCTGGGTTCAATTCGTAGCACTGACATGGCAGCTCACATTACTTCTAACTCCAAAGTTCCTTTTTTTTGGGTATTTTTTTTTTTTTTTTGGTGTTTTTGAGGCAGGGTCTCCCTGGCTGTCCTGGAACTCACTCTGTAGACCAGGCTGGCCTTGAACTCACAAAGATCCACCTGCCTCTGCCTCCCAAGTGCTAGGATTAAAGATGAGTGTCACCACACCTGGCCCTGACTCTAAGAGGATCTGATGCCCTCTCTGACTGCCATGGGAATTGCACAACATGAGTGCACTTATACACATGCAGGCAATACAGTCATATACATCAAATAAAAATATTAAAGAAAAATCTTTTTTAATTTTCAAAGTAATTAAAAACTTAAAAAGATGGGGACAGGAAGATTTCTCATCAGGTAAGTCACTTGACATTGAGACAAACCACCTGTTTGATCCCCAAGACCCACATAAAAGGAAACAATTGATCCTCACAACTTATTCTCTGACCTCCACATGTGTGCCATCATATGTGGGGAGGTGTAACCCTCCCCACACCTAATTTTTTTTTACAGATGTATCTTTTTTATTAATCTCTATGAGTGTTCTGAGTGTTTTGCCTGCATGTATATGAGTGCACTAGGTGTGCATTATACCAAGAAGAGGGTGTCAGATGAGATAAAGGATTATAAAGACTCAAGGACAGTGCTCTCAGAACCCATTTTATTTTATTTATTTATTTATTATTTATTTATTTATTTATTTATTTTTTTGGTCTTTTTCGAGACAGCGTCTCCCTGTAGTCCCAGCTGTCCTGGAACTCACTCTGTAGACCAGGCTGGCCTTGAACTCACAAAGATCCGCCTGCCTCTGCCTCCCAAGTGCTAGGATTAAAGGTGTGCGCCACCACGCCCGGCAGAACCCATTTTAATACATTTCATTTTCCTTTCCCTGAGTCATACTAGGAAGTACCTAAGTGTTCCTGAAAGCTCACTCTAATTGCTGACTCCGGCTTCTGTGACTGGCTTACTTGCTTTGAGCCCTATCCCTTGATTGGTGACTTTAACTATCATGTTAAACTCTGATTGGCTGTTGTACTTATAAAAAGCTGTGTAACCCGCTCCTTGGGCCACACTCCTCCCGCCTAGCTGAGCGTCATGCCCAGCGTCATAATGAAAATAAAATTTATTTAAAGTCTACATGGTCCAGTGAGTGGTCTCTCCATTGTGACCCTGTAACATCAGATCCCCTGGAACGGAGTTATAGATAGTTGTGAGCAGCCACATGTGTTGTTAGTTCCTGGTATCCAGGAGGCTACTGGCCTCTTGGCCAGCTGTAAGACTGACGAACTCATGGCCAAATATGTGCTAGAGTTGATAGCTCCCCGGCCTGCTGAAAAACTGGTTTTGAGGTCCCCACTCAGCCATGATGCCAAAAACCTCATGGCCAAACCCACAGTCAGGACCTGCTGGCCTCAGTCATCTCTGCGGCCAGACAAGGTGAAAAGTTAGCTGTAAGATTAATAGCCACGGGCTGGAGAGATGACCTAGTGGTTAAGAGTGCCAACTGCTCTTGCAGAGGACCTGGGTTTGATCCCCAGCACCCACATGGTGGCTGAGAACCGTCCTTGACTCCAGTTCCAGGGGAATCCGAGACCCTCTTCTGACCTCTGCGGCATTGCACAACACAGGTGCACAAACCTACATGCAGACAGTACATTCATACACATATAAAAGTAAATAAAAAATATTTAAAAAAATAAAGTAAACAAAGTTAGGCTTTATTCGAAGGGAAGGGAAATGTGCTCTTGGGAGGAACCTGACGGCCCACATGGAGTGAAAGGAGTGAAGGATGAAGGAAGTGAAAGCCAGGTGAAGTGAAAGAGAAAGGGGCCAAAGTAGAACAGGCCTGGGGTGGGCCAGGCGTCTCTTACAGGGCAAGAGAGGGGAGAGAGTGAGGTGTTAGAATCTGGTCAATTAGGCCAGGTAAAAGCCCTGAAGGTGAAACTCAGGTCTGGTGATCTCTTTGGAATCAGGTGTTAGCCTCCTCTGGTACCTTGTGTGGGCTTTTGTCTCGAACTTTCAAGAACTAGGGGTCCTGGCCAGAAGAGAAGAGTGGGGACCTTGAGGTCCATGACATCTCGATCCCTGTCTTGGGGCCTCAGAGGTCCATGACATCTTGATCCCTGTCTCGGGGCCTCAGACCTAACAATGACTCTGAAGAATGCTGGCTGAAATGTTAGCCACACCCCCAGCTCAGGTAGGGAGCCAAACCCAGGTCCTCTCTAAGATCAGCCAGTGCTCTTAACCGCCGAGCCATCAATCCCGTCCCAATGAATAATTCTTTTCAGTTGGGCATGGTAGTGTATGTCTTTAATCTGAGCACTTGAGGAGGCAGAGATCAGTGGATTTCTGTGAGATAGAAACCAGCCTGTCTATGTTGTGAGTTCCAGGCTAACAGGGCCTAATAGGGACACCCTGTCTCAAACCTCCCCCTAAACAAACAAACAAAAAATAACCTTTTGGGGGGGTGTCAGTTAAATATATATTGTCTGTTGGTCCTTTAATCACGCATGGCCACAATCCACACGATATTCTTCCTTCCTTGAACCAGGCTGGCAGTTCTACAAGACTGCAGGCTTTGGAGCTGTTTCCTGCCAGCAGGCTAACAGTTCCTAAGCTGAGCTTCTGGCAAGAAGTGGGGAGGGAACGTCAGGAAGTTACCTGAGGAATGAAAGACACAGACTTAGAAGAAAGTCCCGGAGATAGACTCAGTTTTATTCATGCCAGCAGTGTGTTTATATACTAAAAGCTACTGTGCTCTGGGCAAGGAAGTAGGAACTGGGGGGCAGGAGGAAGGGTAGGGTGAGCTTTAATGTGCATGTGCACGCACACACACACACACACTACACACATGCACACACACACACTACACACATGCACACACACAAACATACCACAAAACCACCATAATAATAATAAATAACATACATGTATTACCATTTAAGAAAAGAAATTAAACAGAGAAAGAAAATTGAGACACTGATATCAAAAGAGATTTATTAAAGATATAGTGGGGGCTGTAGAGATGGTTTAGTGGTTAAAATAGAGCTTTTCATGTTTGGCAGAATGCATGAGCTCTGGTGGGACGGGGGAATGGGGGGGACATGGGTCTAGATTTGATAAAAATTAATTAATTAGTTAATTAATTTAAAAAAAGATAGGGCTTTTTCCAATCTTCTAGAAGACCCAAGTTCGATTCCCAGCACCCAGGTCAGGCAGCTCACAACTGCCAATAACTCTAGCTCTAGGATCCAAATCTTGTTCAGCCTCTGCAGGAACTCATGCACACTCAAATTAATAAAATAAAACTTAATTTAAAGAAAGACAAAAGATTTGCTTGGGCTGGAGATATAACTCAGTGGTTAAGAGCACCGGCTGTGCTTGCAGAGGACTATAGTTTGGTTCCCAGCACCTATATGATACTTAACAACAGTCTGTAACTCCAGTTCCAGGGGATCCAATGCCTTCTTTGGCCCTTTGTGAATACTTCATGGACATGGTGCACTTACATGCAGGCAAAACACTCATGCACATAAAAATACAATAAATACCGGGTGTGGTGGCGGACGCCTTTAATCCTAGCACTTGGGAGGCAGAGGCAGGTGGATCTCTGTGAGTTCAAGGCCAGCCTGGTCTACAGAGTGAGCTCCAGGAAAGCTGGGCCTATTAGGGAGACCCTGTCTCTAGAAGAGACTGGGCATAATGACTCACAACCATAATCTCGGAATTTGGGAGGCAGAGATAGGTGGATCTCTATGAATTCAAGATCAGCCGGGTCTATAGAGCAAGTTTCAGGCTAGCCAGGACCTAGTGAGACATTGTCTCAAATATCTCTAAAACGTTATGCAGCTAAGGGTGACCTTGAACTCCCAATTCTCCCACTCCCACCTCCCAAATGGGCTGACAGATGAATGCCACCACACCTAGGCCTCAAAATTAACCCATGGGGGCTGGAGAGATGGCTCAGCAGTTAAAAGCATTGGCTACTCTTCCAGAGGACCAGGTACAATTCCCAGCACCCACATGATGGCTAACAAGGTCTATAACTCCAGTTCCAGGGGATCCAGCTCCTTCTTCTGACCTCTGAGGGCACTGATGACATGGTGTACTTACACCCATGCAGGCGATACACTCAGACTTTACAGGGTTTTGTTTTTTATTTACTTATTTATTTATTTATTTATTTATTTATTTTAATTTCATTTATTTTTTGTTCATGTATGAATGTACTGTCTGCATGTAGGTTTGTGCACCCATGTCGTGCAATGCCGCGGAGGTCAAAAGAGGGTGTCAGATTCCCCTGGGACTGGAGTTCTCCTGGAATTGGAGTTAAAGATGGTTCTCGGCCGCCATGTGGGTGCTGGGGATCGAACCCGGGTCCTCTGCAAGAGCAGTCGGTGCTCTTAACTGCTAGGCTATCTCTCCAGCCCTGTTTGTTCGTTTTTTTAAAATCTTTTTGAAACAGGGTCTCCCTGTAGCCCCAGCTGTCCTGGAACTCACTCTGTAGACCAGGCTGGCCTTGAACTCACAAAGATCTGCCTGCCTCTGCCTCCCAGTGCTAGGATTAAAGGTGTGTGCCACCACGCCCAGCTGTTTGTTTTTTAAAGTCTTTTTGAAACAGGGTCTTCCTATAGCTCCAGCTAGCCTGGAACTTGCTATATAGACCAGGCTGGCCTTGAACTCATAGAGTTCTTCCTGCCTCCCAAGTGCTGGAATTAAAGGCATAAAGTGTTTTTGTTTTTGTTTTTAGTTTTTTCCTTTTTTCGGTATTTTTGAGGCAGGGTCTCCCTTTTAGTACCAGCTGTCCTGGAGCTCGCTCCGTAGACCAGGCTGGCCTTGAACTCACAGAGATCCACCCACCTTTACCTCCCAAGTGCTGTGATTAAAGGCTCACACCACCACGCCCGGCTTTTTTTTTTTTTTAATTAAACAATTTTTAAGTTTGAACATCTCTGAGCTTAAAAAACTAAAACACAAAAAAATAAAATAAAATAAAATAAAAAATGCAAGGAGGGGAAAATTTGAAGCTAAAGTATATTACAGTTGTTTGTGTGCATTTGAGAAAAGGAAACAGTCATTAATTCCAGGGGGAAAAAAAAAGTGCCTGTTAAGAGATGGTGGCTGGGGGGCTGGAGAGATGGCTCAGCAGTTAAGAGTGCTGGCTGTTCTTGCAGAAGACCCAGGTTCAGTTCCCAGCATCCAGAAGGCCTCTGACATCCATTTGTAGCTCCAGTTTGAGGGGATCCAAGGCCCTTTTCCGACCTTTGCAGGAACTGCATGACATGGGCGCACTTACATACATGCAGGCAATAAAAAAAAAAAAAATCAATCAAAGTATTTTTCCCAGCACTTGGGAGGCAGAGGCAGGCAGATATCTGTGAGTTCAAGGCCAGTCTGGTCTATATAGCGAGTTTCAGGACAGCTGGGGCTACAGGGGGACCCTGTCTTGAAAAAAACCAAAAAATATACAAATAAATAAATAAATAAATAAATAAATAAATAAATAAATAAATGTATTTTTAAAAGGAGAGAGATTGTCCTTGGGAGGAGAGAGCTGGGTGGCAGGGGGGTAATGCTAAGGAACAGGGAATCCTGGACATGTGGACGCATCCTGGGGCAGCTCAGCTGGATGAGAATCAGCTCCAGAGCCAGGAATGACCTTCGCAGGGCTGCAGATGCTGGCAAACACCTTGAGACCCAGAGAAAGGGCCGGCAGAGGGGTCAGCTCAAGACAAGGGGAAGGTCACTAAGTGCCAGCCAGAGCAAAAAGGGACACCCTCTCACCTGAGACAGGACAGGAAAGGACTCAAGATGGTGGACATGGAGGAAAGGGAAAAATGTGAACTTGGCACTGAGTAATCTCAAGTTGGGGTATTCGGCAGGCACTCAGTGAAGTTTGCTGACTTTAGCTGAATGAGCTATGGTGAGCGAGCTGAGAAACACCTGCTGGAGAGAGAGGGGCGGAGTAGGAAAGCGCTGAAGGGGGATGAGCTGGGGAAGTCCGGTGGGAGAACTATAGCCCCATTGAGAAACCCAGAAGGCAGAGAAGGCCTGAGGAATTTGGGCCTGCCTTTCCTGAGAGCAATCTTGCATTTGGATTACCAGAGGACAGAGGACAAGACACTGTTTTTTTCAATGCTAGGCAGCAGGGGCAGGCAGGAAAGAAACATTACAGTTCAGCATTTTTTCATTAAAAAAATTTTTTTTTATGTGTGTGTTTTGCCTACATGTATGTATGCATACCCACCATGTGGGTGCCTGCTGCCCAGGGAGGAACGAAGAGGGCATTTGGATTCCTTGGATGGAAATTGTCCCCTTCTCTCATTTGCTAATGCCTTCTGTTCAAAAATTCAAGGGGCAGGAGAGACCCTCACTGGTTAAAAGCAGTCACTGCTTCCATTCCCAGTGCCCCCATGTCAGCTCATAACTTGCTGTAACTCGCCTTCTAGGAGATCCAATGCCGTCTTCTGGCATTGAGGGCTCCCTCATGCACATAAACTCATCTAGGCACACAGACATACACATAAAAATAAGAAATGGAGTCTCATGTGGTGGTCTATGCCTTTAATTCCAGTAGTCTTAAGGCAGAGGAGGCCTTAAGGAACTCTGTGAGTTCAAGGCCAGCTAAGTTTGAGGCCAGTCTGATCTACAACGAAAGTTCCAGGCCAGCCAGGGTTACATAGTGAGGCTCTGTTTCAAAAAAAACAAAAAACAACTCCCAAAATTCCAGAAAAATAAATCTTAAAAAAATATTTTGGGGGCTGGAGAGATGGCCTAGCAGTTAAGAGTGCCAACTGCTCTTGCAGAGGACCCAGGTTTGATCGCCAGCACCCACATGGCGGCTGAAAACCGTCTTTAATTCCAGTTTCAGGGTAATCCAACACCCTCTTCTGACCTCCGCAGCACTGCACAACACGGGTGCACAAACCTACATGCAGACAGTACATTCATACACATATGAAAATAAATAAAAAATTTTTATAAAAAATTATTTTATAGCTGGGTGTGGTGGGGCACACCTTTGATTCCAGCACTTGGGAGGCAGAGGAAGGCTGATCTGTGTGAGTTTGAGGCCAACCTGGTCTACATAGTGAGTTCTAGGCCAGCTGGGGCTATAGAGAGACCCTGTCCCAAAAAAAACCAAAAAAAAACTTTTATTATTTTATATACGAATTATTATTCTATTACTATTATTTTATATCTATATGAATGTATTCCCTGAATGTATGTAAATGTACCCATGTCATGCAGTGCCTGAGGAGGTCAGAAGAATGTAGCAGATTTGTTAGAGCAGGAGTTACAGGCAGTTGTGAGCCACCCAACTTGGTTGCTGGCAGCCAAACTTGAGTCCTCTGCAAGAGCAGTATGCACTCTTAACTACTGAGCCATCTCTCCAGCCTAGACACTTTTTAAAAATAAAAATAATTATTTCGCACCTATATGAAGTTTCAAAAACCGTGCAGAGCATTCCACCATAGCCTACCCAGTTGCCCTAGCTCTGAGATCAGACCTGGCATGGTCATTTGCCAGGAATGATAAATCAACACTCTCCATTATGAATAAATAACTTCTCATTGCCAGAGGCAGGTGAACATCTGTGAGTTCCAGGTCAGCCACAGCTGGATAGGGAGGCCATGTCTCAACCCCAAACTCTACCCCCCACAAAAAAAAAAAAAAAAGAAAAGAAAAAGAAAGCACATTCTATTCAGGTCCCCTAGCTTTTCCTCTGAATTCTCTGTGCTCTTCTTCCCCGGCAGGGTGTGCAAACGTTTCTGTAGTGTCTGAGCGGGGTTTCTTTTCGGAAAGTCCTGGACTTTGTCTGCTCCTGAGGCTCTGCTGGGAAACTTTAAACAGCACCTGCTGTTCCCACCTCCCTTTTCTATTTTAGACTCAAATCCAAAGCTAGGTGTCTGGGTGCACACTGTAATCTGACCCCTTGGGAGGTGAACGTAGGAGGACCAGGCGTCGTAGACCCTATTGTTTAAGGAAAGACTAGGCTACATGAGACCCAGTGTCAAAACCAACAAAACCCCAGGGTCCTCAAATCTACGTTGCTTTGGTGCTTGTTTTCAGACTTGGAGTGAACATGGTGGCATTCCTTTATTTTTCCAGTTTTATTTATTTTATTTATTTATTTTTTACCACACGGAAGTTTTAGGACCAGTTTTATTTTTTGAGACAGTCTCACCATGTAGATCAGGCTAGCCTGAACCTGACAGAGATCCCACCACAACTAACTGGCATTCCTTTTGTATAGTGTGCAAGAAGTTTTAAACTTAATGATGAGTTGGTTTTAATTGTTTTTTTTCCTTTTTGAGACAGGGTCTCCCTGTAGCCCCAGCTGGCCTCTAACTCCCTATGTAGACCAGGCTTGCCTTGAGCTTAGAGATCTGCCTGTCTCTGCCTCTCAAGTTCTAGGATTAAAGGCATGTGCCACCACACCAAACTAACTGGCCTTAAAATTGTAAAGTCTTTTCTTTTTCTTTTTTTTTTTCTGTCTATCTTGTTTATTCTTTCAAAGAACCAACTTTTGGATTCATTGATTTTTTTGTATTTCTTTGTTTCTATTTCATTGATTTCTGCTCTGATTTTTATTTCTTCCTGTCTGTTGCCTTTTGTTGCCTCTCAAGTGCTTTTAGCTGTAGTGTTAGATCATTCACTTGTGCTCTTTCTGTTTTTCTATTTATTTATTTATTTATTTATTTATTTATTTATTTATTTATTTGAATGTACTGTCTGCATGCAGGTTTATGCAAAGCCGTGGAGGTCAGAAGAGGGTGTCAGATTCCCCTGGAACTGGAGTTCTCCTGGAATTGGAGTTATAGAGGGTTCTTAGCCGCTATGTGGGTGCTGGGGATCGAACCCGGGTCCTGTGCAAGAGCAGTCTCTTAACCGATAGGCCATCTCTCCAGGCCCTCTTTCTGTTTTTCTAATGTAGGCACCCAGGGCTATAAACTTCCCTCTTCGGACTGCTTTTAAGGTATCCCATAGGTTTGTTTGTTTTTTTAAATTTTTTTTTTTATTTCTGTATGTGTATGAATGTACTGTCTGCATGCAAGTTTGTGCACCCGTGTCGTGCAGTGCTGCGGAGGTCAGAAGAGGGTCTCAGATTCCCCTGGAATCCAGGGAGTTCTCCTGGAATTGGAGCTTCAGATGGTTCTCGGCCGCCATGTGGGTGCTGGGGATCGAACCCTGGTCCTCTGCAAGAGCGGTCAGAGCTCTTAACCGCTAGGCCATCTCTCCAGCCCTCCCATAGGTTTTGTTGTGTTGTATTGTCATTGTCATTCAGTTCCAGGAATGCTTTTATTTCTTTCTTTATCTCTTCCTTGACCCATTCATTATTCAAGAGTGGGTTGTTTAGTCTCCATGTGTTCTTGTAGATTCTTTGCTTTTTCTGAGACAGGATCTCCCTGTAGCCTCTACTGGCCTGGAATTTGCTCTGTAGACCAGGCTGTCCTCCATCTCACAAGGATCTGCCTGCTTCTGCTGAGTGCTGGAACACCCGGCTCTTTGTTATGTTTCACCAATTTGCAGATCACACACACACCAAAAGAACAACAAAATGATGTACTAATTACAATGTATTACAATACTTTGTGGATAGAAACATTAAATTATGTTTATTTCACTCCTATGCTATCAACAGCACAGCTGCTTTTCCATAAATTCTCCTGGTGGAGCCAGCACAGTGGGGTGTGCCCACATGTCTCTTGCAGTTAGGATGGGGAGAGAGTTTTCAAAACTTTCTCAGCCCGCGGGCTGCCTGTGGGGTTCACTTGTCAGGTTGCACAGATTTGGTGTTTGGTTGTTTTTTGTTTTGTTTTGTTTTGAGACAACAGGGTCTCAAGTGAGGCCCAGCCTGCCCTGAAACTGGTGGCTATCCTCCATCTCCTAGTGCTGGAATTACAGGCTCTGGCCTGGGCCAAGTTCCTAAGGTTTTTTTCAAGAAAAAAAAAGATGGAAAAAGAGAAAGAAAAAGAGAGAAGAAGAAGAAAGAAAGAAAGAAAGAAAGAAAGAAAGAAAGAAAGAAAGAAAGAAAGAGGGAGGAGGAAGGGGGAAGGAAAGGAAGAGAGGAGAAAATAAAATCAGCATCTACTTCGAGTTCAAGCCCTAGAAATGAAAAAAATAAAATAATAAATAAAAAAATCAGTATACAGAAGAAAATTCAGAGAAAGTATTTTTCCCCTAAATATATGCATTTTTTGATCAGTTATACCTCAACAAAGCTGGGGAAAATCTTTTTAAAAGAACATATATAATTTTCAAGATGGGTTTAACTTTTATTTAAAAAAGCTCTCGGGGGCTGGAGAGATGACCTAGAGGTTAAGAGCGCCGACCGCTCTTACAGAGGCCCCGGGTTCGATCCCCAGCACCCACATGGCGGCCGAGTACCGTCTGAAACTCCAATTCCAGGAGAGCTCCAGTTCCAGGGGAATCCGACACCCTCTTCTGATCTCCGCGGCATTCCTCGACACGGGTGCACAGACCTGCATGCAGACAGTACATTCATATACATACAGAAATAAATAAAATTAAAAAAAAAAATAAAGCTCTCGGTATTTTTAAAACACTCAGACGCGCTTCTTAATTACTAATACAATAGATTTGGGAGCGAAATGAGCTGTCTGCAGTTTTCTTTCTCTCCAACAAAATTAGTGCCGTGCGACCCAGATGGGACTCGAACCCACAATCCCCAGCTCCGGAGGCTGATGCCTTATCCATTAGGCCACTGGGTCACCACGAGAACTTTACTCTCTATTCGTCTCCTTACCTTACATGATGTGATCATTCGGACCCGCCCCGCGCTCCGCGGTCTAGCTCCGGGCTGGTGACAGAAGCACCCAGTGCGCCTGCGCATTCACGGTTGCGCGTCCTTCCGTGCCCTCCGCCCAAGTTTCCAGTGCTCCGGGCTGGTGACAGAAGCACCCAGTGCGCCTGCGCATTCACGGTTGCGCGTCCTTCCGTGCCCTCCGCCCAAGTTTCCAGTGCGCATGCGCCGCAGCCCCTTGCAGCGGTTCGTTCCTTGCCCAGGACTCTGAATTCTCTGTGCTCTCTGGCCCTGACGGAGTGTGTAAACCTTTCTGTAGTGTCTGAGCGGGGTTTCTTTTTGGAAAGTTCTGGACTTTGGCTGCACCTGAGGCCCTGTTGAGAAACTTTAAACAACTCCTGCTGTTCCCGCCTCCCTTTGAATTTCCTGGGCAGGCCTGAGACCTGCCTGTCACATCCGCCAACTCCTGGGCTTTCCTGCCTGGTTTTTCCATCTCCTGCTTTTACTTAACAAGCATTGATTTGGTAACCTTGTTAGGTGCTGGGACTCTTGGAGGATTCCTGGGTGAACAGGCTCTTCCAGCCCAGGGAAATTTGAAATCGGCCCTAATCCCAGTTGCTATTTGCCTACATCCCATTCCACCCCTATTCAAGGGAGAAACTAAGACCACAGGTCTCTAAATGCAAAATAATACTTTTATTTTTCATCCTGAAGCTGGACCTCAGATAAAAATTTAGACCTTCTGGTTCCATGAAATAATCTCAATTTGCTCTGTGTAGATTGCTGCATTTTGTAGGCTTCAGAAATACACTTTTTTTTTTTTTTTTTTTTTTTGGTCTTTTGGAGACAGGGTCTTCCCTGTAGGCCCGGATGTCACTGGAACTCAAACTATTAGACCAGACCATGGCCCTTTGAAACTCACAAAGATGCCTGCCCTGCCTCTGCTCCCAAGTGCTAGTCATTAAGGGGTGAGCCACCAGCCCGCGCCACTTTTTTTTTTTCACAATTTTTTTTTTGTTTTTTTTTTTTTTTTTTTTTTTTCGATATGTAAAAAATCCGCTGTTATTTAAGTCCCCAAGTGACGGAGAGTACCCCATTATAATGGCTAAAGTATTACCAGCTCAAGTTGGAATCACCTGGGAGATGGGCATCTGGGCATGTCTTTGGAGGATTAGTTTAAGTACATTATTGAGGTCAGAGGATCCGGAGTAGAGAAAGATCCAAGCACTAGCTTACATTAATCATCTCTGTCTCCTGATTGTGAATAGGATGTGACCAGCTGTTTCAGACTCATTCTGCCTTGACTTCCCTGCCCTGATGGACTATGCTTTAACTGTGAGTTAGAGTAAAACCTTTCTCCCTTAAATTTCTTTTCTCCCAGTATTGCTTTACAGCAACAATAAATAAGAATACAAATAAAAAAATGGAAAGCAAAGCTGGGCATGGTGGAGCACTCAGGAGGCAGAGGCAGGTGGATCTCTGTGAATTGAAGCCAGCCTGGTCTACATAGAGAGTTCCCAGGACAGCTAAGGAGACCTGTATAAAAACAGAAGAAAAAAAAAAAAAAGGAAGAAAAAAAAAAAAAAAAAAAAAAAAGGGAAAGGAAAAATGGTTTAAGTATACCATTTGGAGCTGGCCAACCAAACTTGTGTGCTTCTTTCACATTTGGGGTGTATTGATGGGCTGTTTACCCCTTTTATTGCCTGAGGCCTGGAAATGCTTGTCTTGAATACCAGGGTATTTATTGGCTGACATTTGTAGTGATAATGTGCACAGACAGGCAACAGAGGATAAAACTGCCACCTTGGCAAACTGAGGCTGTTCGCTTAATGCCTTGAGGCTCTTTTGTCTTTCTTCCCTACAGTCTTGGTTCTAAGTAGACCAGGCTGGCTTCAAGCTATAACAATGACCCCCTTCACTTTGCCTTGTCTAGTGTGGAATTTTTTTAATTTTTTTCTTAGTTTTTTTTTGTGTTTTTTTTTTTTTTTTTTGTCTTTTCAAGACAGGGGTCTCCCTGTAGCCCCAGCTGTCCTGGAACTCACTCTGTAGACCAGGCTGCCTTTGAACTCACAAAGATCCACTCTGCCTCATGCCTCCCAATGTGCTCAGATTAAAGGCGTGCGCCGCCAGCCGCCCGGCTTATTTAGTATTTTTTATGTGTATGAGTGTACTTTGCCTGCACGTAGGTTGGTGCAACTCATGTCGTGCATATGCCGAGGTACGGGTCAGAAGAGGGCGTCGGAAGTCCCCTGGAACTGGAGTTTAAACAGATGTTCTTTACCTCCATGTGGGTGCTGGACCCCAGGTCCTCTGCAAGAGCAGTTGGCACTCTTAACTGCTGAGCCATCTCTCCACCCCCCAGTGTTGGAAATTTTAAGCTAGTGCCATCACCCTTGGCTAAGACTCAACTCTTTGCTGTTTATTTTTAGGTCACACTAGTGGGCTGACAACTATTAGACTATTGCTTGTCTTAATTCTCAACTCTTTTATTATTTGTTTTTGAAACAGAGTCCTCTCTGTAGCCTCCAGCTAGCCTGGAACTCACTGTGTAACGCGCAGGCTGGCTTTGAAACTCATAGAGATCTCTCCTGCTCTGCCTCCTGAGTGCCATTGGGAATTCGAAAGGCATGTGCCACCAATGTCTGGCTCAAAAAAATTTTTTTTTTTTTTTTTTTTTTTTATTTTATATGTGTGTGAATGTATTGCCTACATGGATATAAGTGCACCTATGTCATGGCAACCTATGGGAGGTCAGAAGAAGGCATCTTTGGATCACAGCCCTTGACTGGGAGGTAAGCGTGCGGCAGTTCTTGTTAGCTGTCCCATGTGGGTGCGGGAACCAAACTAGTTTCCTCTGAGAGCAGCCAGTACGTTAATAACTGCTGAGGCCATCTCTCCCGAGTCCCTCAACTCTTTTTGGGGGCACCCGCACCAATACTGCTCCAGGGAAGCATAACAAGGAGCAGCACAGAGTTTTTCCTTTGTTACAATTTATATAGTGAGAAGCAGGGGTCTCAGAAAGCACGCAAAAGGGCCAGGATTCCAAGGAAAGTGAAATTAACCAGATGTCTGCATGCAGAGAGGATGGAGGAGAAAACTTCATAGATAAACTCTGGGTGATAGACAACTTTGAGGGAAGGCATTTAACCATTGAAAGCACACATCAATCTTGGTAAAAGCAAGTAAGACAGATAACAGTCACAGTTGCTTCCAGATGCACATAGGTCATGAGTAAAGAAGGCAATAACTAGAGGAAGACAGATAACCATAAATGAAGACTGTCCAGGATGTTTTCCCATAGAACAAAAGGGGGGTTCAGGGCTTGGCAGGTGTGTCCCATTTGGTTGTTCCAATCGACAGAGTTTGATAAACCCAGTTTTTAGCGGCTCATCCCCCATCTGGGTCCTGAGCTGTTTCAGTACTGTCTGGCTGACTATTTTTTATTCTAAATTAATTCATCCAGTGTACAATATCCTTTTGTTTATATATTTATTTTTTTTTTTTTTTATTTTTGGTCTTTTGCAAGAACAGGGTCCTCCCTGTAGCCCAAGCTGTCTGGAACTACGCTCTGTAGACCAGGCTGGCCCTTGAACCACAAGATCCGCTCTGCCTTCTGCTCCCGAGTGCTAGGATTAAAGGCGTGAATATTATTATTATTAATTATTACTCTTTTATTGTCCTTTTTTGAGACAGGTTCTTTCTTGTTATAGCCCCAGCTGTCATGCTCACTTGGTAAACCAGGCTGGCCTTGAACTTAAGATCCATCCTGCCTCTGCCTCCCAAGTTCTGAGATTAATGGCGGCACTAACCCACACCTGGCTTTTTTTTGTTGTTGTTTTTTTTTTTTTTTTTTTTTTTTGTCTTTCAAGGTCAGGGTCTCCCTGCAGCCCCAGCTGACCTGGAACTCAACTCTGTAGAACCCAGGCTGGCCCTTGGAACTCAACAAAGATCCGCCCGCCTCCTGCCTCTCCAGTGCTAAGGATTAAAGGCAATGCACCACCACGCCCGGCTTTATTTATTCTTTATGTGTATGAATGTATGTCTGCATTGCAGGTCTGTGCACCGTGTTGTGCATAGGCCGCGGAGGTCCGAAGAGCGCGTCGGATTCCCCTGGAACTGGAGTTAAGAGGGNGCCTGGTCTACATAGAGAGTTCCCAGGCATCGGCTACAGGGTGACCCTGTTACAAAAAAACAGGAAGAAAAAAAAAAAAAAAAAAAAGGGAAGGGAATTTAAGTATACCATTTGGAGCTGGCCAACCAAACTTGTGTGCTTCTTTCACATTTGGGGTGTATTGATGGGCTGTTTACCCCTTTTATTGCCTGAGGCCTGGAAATGCTTGTCTTGAATACCAGGGTATTTATTGGCTGACATTTGTAGTGATAATGTGCACAGACAGGCAACAGAGGATAAAACTGCCACCTTGGCAAACTGAGGCTGTTCGCTTAATGCCTTGAGGCTCTTTTGTCTTTCTTCCCTACAGTCTTGGTTTCTAAAAGCGACCAGGCTGGCTTCAAGCTCACAATGACCCTTCAACTTTGCCTTTCTAGTGTTGGAATTTTTTTTAATTTTTTTCTTAGTTTTTTTTTGTGTTTTTTTTTTTTTTTTTTTTTTTTTTGTCTTTTCAAGACAGGGTCTCCCTGTAGCCCCAGCTGTCCTGGAACTCACTCTGTAGACCAGGCTGGCCTTGAACTCACAAAGATCCACCTGCCTCTGCCTCCCAAGTGCTAGGATTAAAGGCGTGCGCCGCCACGCCCGGCTTATTTAGTATTTTTTATGTGTATGAGTGTACTTTCTGCACGTAGGTTGGTGCACTCATGTCGTGCAATGCCGAGGAGGTCAGAAGAGGGCGTCGGAGTCCCCTGGAACTGGAGTTAAAGATGGTTCTTCCTCCATGTGGGTGCTGGGACCCCAGGTCCTCTGCAAGAGCAGTTGGCACTCTTAACTGCTGAGCCATCTCTCCAGCCCCCCAGTGTTGGAATTTTAAGCTAGTGCCATCACCCTTGGCTAAGACTCAACTCTTTGCTGTTTATTTTTAGGTACACTAGTTGGGCTGACAACTATCTAGACTATTGCTTGTCTTAATTCTCAACTCTTTTATTATTTTGTTTTTTGAGACAGAGTCTCCCTGAAGCTCCAGCTAGCCTGGAACTCACTGTGTAGACCAGGCTGGCTTTGAACTCATAGAGATCTCCCTGCCTCTGCCTCCTGAGTGCTGGGATTAAAGGCATGTGCCACCATGTCTGGCTCAAAAAAATTTTTTAATTGATTTATCTTATTTTATGTGTGTGAATGTATTGCCTACATGGATATAAGTGCACCTATGTCATGCAACCCTATGGAGGCCAGAAGAAGGATTTGGATCCCCTGGAACTGGAGGTAAGGGCAGTTGTTAGCTGTCATGTGGGTGCTGGGAACCAAACTAGTTCCTCTGCAAGAGCAGCCAGTACTTAATAACTGCTGAGCCATCTCTCCAGTCCCTCAACTCTTTTTGGGGGCACCCGCACCAATACTGCTCCAGGGAAGCATAACAAGGAGCAGCACAGAGTTTTTCCTTTGTTACAATTTATATAGTGAGAAGCAGGGGTCTCAGAAAGCTCGCTAAAGGGCTGGGATTCCAAGGAAAGTGAAATTAACCAGATGTCTGCATGCAGAGAGGATGGAGGAGAAAACTTCATAGATAAACTCTGGGTGATAGACAACTTTGAGGGAAGGCATTTAACCATTGAAAGCACACATCAATCTTGGTAAAAGCAAGTAAGACAGATAACAGTCACAGATGCTCACAGATGCACATAGGTCCTGAGTAAAGCAGGCAATAACTAGAGGAAGACAGATAACCATAAATGAAGACTGTCCAGGATGTTTTCCCATAGAACAAAAGGGGGGTTCAGGGCTTGGCAGGTGTGTCCCATTTGGTTGTTCCAATCGACAGAGTTTGATAAACCCAGTTTTTAGCGGCTCATCCCCCATCTGGGTCCTGAGCTGTTTCAGTACTGCTGAGCTCCATTTTATTCTAAATTAATTCATCCCAGTGTACAATATCTTTTGTTATTATTATTATTTTTTTTTTTTTTTTGGTCTTTTCAAGACAGGGTCTCCCTGTAGCCCCAGCTGTCCTGGAACTCNCATTAAATACCAGGTCTCAGGAAGTGGAGTTAGATTTAGAACTTCAAAGTCATGGGGGCCGCAAGAGTGATAGCTCAGTAGTTAAGTACTGCCACCCAAGGGTGAGGATTGGTGTTCAGAGCCCCAGAACCCATGTAGGCATGATGTCCCATTTATAATTCCACTCTCAGAAAAGAAGAAAACAAGTGATCCCAGAGCATTCATCATCTCCTGTGGGGAAAGTGTTACTTGAAAACTGTCAGTTTCACTGCAGTGGATTTGTTGAAAGCAATTCGTCATTTTTTGTAACCCTGGCTGGCCTAGAACTGCTATGTAGACAGCGAGCTTCCAACTTGAAGGCATCCTCCTGCCTCTGTGTCCTGAATGCTAGGATTGTAGCCATGTGCCACCAAACAGGGATGGAAAGTTTCAACTTTCAAGAATATTTCTTGAAAGTTTGTTTCATTAGCAACAAATGAGCAAAATACTCATAAAATTAAAAGTAATAATAGCTAGGCATGGTGGTGCATGCCTTTAATGCTAGCACTCGGGAGGCAGAGACTTTGACAAGCATCCTGCGCTGACGCCCTTCAAGCGCGCCTAGTCTGTCGTACCTCCCCGCCCTCGCGCTGCACCAGTGTTCAGGCCCCATTCTAGCCGGCTACAACAGTGGAACTCGTGTAGAGCACTGACTGCTCACTTGCAGAGGACCGGTGGGTTTGATACAGCCCAGTCCGCCCTTCGCACCTCACATGGCAGCTGACAGCCCTCTTTAACGTTTAACTCCACGTTCCAGGGAATCCGACGCGCGCTCGCTGACCTCCGCGGCTATGCACAACACGGTGCACAGACCTGCAATGCAGACATACATTCATACACGATAAATAATAAATAAGCCCCGGGCGTGGGTGGTGCATGCCTTTAATAACCTAGCACTTGGGAGGCAGGAGGCTGGCGGATCTTTGTGAGTTCAACAAGGCCAGCCTGGTCTACAGATAAGTTCCAGGTCAGCTGGGGCTGCAGGGAGACCCTGACTTGAAAGACAAAAAAAAAAAAAAAAAAAAAGAACAACACAAAAAAAGCCAGGTGTGTTAAGTGCTCGCCATTAATCTCAGAACTGTGAGGCAGAGGCAGGATGGATCTTAAGTTCAAGGCCGCTGTTACCAAAGTGAGTTCATGACAGCTGGGGCTATACAAGAAAGAAACTTCTCAAAAGACAATAAAAAGAGTAATAATTAATAATAATAATATTCACGCCTTTAATCCTAGCACTCGGGAGGCAGAGCCAAGGCAGATCTTTGTGAGTTCAAGGCCACCTGGTCTACAGAGCTGTTCCCTCCAATTTATACTGCTTTAAAATATGCATATATACATCACACATATATCAAAATTATGATGCCGGAAAATAATCTATAAGTTGAAGAAAACGTCGGCAGTAACCTACAAAATATGGGGCTAGGAAGAGACTTTCTAAATCAGACAGCAGCTGCATTGGAAACAAAGTCAATAATGGACAAGTGGGACCTCATTAAATTCAAAAACTTCTGTACAGTGAAAGAAACAATCAAAGAAGTGAAGAGAAAACCCACAGAGTAGGAGGAAACCTTCACCAGTGACACATCTGACAGAGGGTTAACATCCAGAATATATAAATCATTCAAAAAACAAAGGAGCAAGAAAACATGACTTGATCAAAAGATGGAGTAAAGAGCTGAACAGAGAATTTGAAAATGAAGAAGTGAAGATGGCTGAAAAACATCTCAGAAACTGTTCAACGTTGCTAATAATTAAGGAGTTGCAAATTGCCGGGCGTGGCGGTGCACGCCTTTAAATCCCAGCACTCGGGAGGGAGAGATAGGTGGATTTCTGTGGGTTCAAGGCCAGCCTGATCTACAGAGCGAGCTCCAGGACACCTGGTACTAAAAGGGAGACCCTGTCTCAAAAATACCAAAAAAAACTGTAAAACCAAAAAAAAGGAGATGCAAATTAAAACCAGCTTAAGATTTCACCTTACCCCAGTAAGACGAAGATTAGGAAAACAGATGACACAAAATGCTGGAGAGGTTGTGGAGAAAGGAGAACACTCATTCACTGCGGGTGGGAATGCAAACTTTCGAGCAATCCCTATGGAAAGTGGTATGGAGAATACTTAAAAGACTCAAATTAAACCTATGCCACCTGACTCAATCATACCACTCCTGGGTATATACCCACAAGACTCAATCTGTCCCAGAGAAACATGCAATACCATGTTTATTGCAGCTCTCTTCACAGTAGTGAAGAGCTGGAAGTAACCCAAGTGCCCCTCAACCAACAAATGGATAGAGAAAATGTGGTGCATCTACACAATGGAATTCTATGCAACAGTAAAGAAAGGCAACATCTTGAACTTTGCTAGTAAATGGATGGAACTAGAAGATATTATGCTAAGTGAAGTAACCCATTCCCAGAAAAACAAATGATGAATGGTATCCCTCATCTGTGGATGTTAGCACCAAGTACCTAGTTGTAAAGCAAACTCAGCAGCGTTAATGTTATATTTCTTTTTATCTGAAAGCAACTGTACTGTTAAAATGTGAATCCCTTAACAGTCCCTAGAATTAACCTACCACTTATTTTCAGACTTTGTAATTTTGGTATATGGGTGGAAGGTATCTATGTGTATTTTAGAGTAATAAAATATTAAAGCAAAAAGTGTGAATTCCGAAACATGTTTTGGAAGATGGGTACTTCTTACAGTTTTAAAGTGCCACAGAATGTGAATTGATTTCCTTGTCAATCTAATGGAAAGCCATTGGAGGCTTGTATGCACATGAATAACATAGTCTCCTTTAAGATTTTATAAAGAACATTCCAGGAACAAGAATGAAAGCAGGAAAATGCATTAAGAAGCTTTTGAGATATTGGTGGTCTATACTAGAGCTCTAACTTTACAGAGACATTGGAGGACTTCAAATACAGACTAAGGCACTAGCTGCTGCTGTTGTATTGACATCAATGGAAGAAATGAATCAAATATTCTTTCTGGGTTTGGGGCCTAAACAGTTAGGAAGGTTATATTAGCATTTACTAGGGTAGGGAAAATTTTGAGGGACTAGCTGGTTTTATATAGGGGAGTGTAGTAGGAGTAGGGACATTTAGAGATCACCCCTTTTGTGTCTTTATTGCTTTTTATTTCCTCTAGAAGTTAGAATGTACATTTTCAGATGATCTGTAACAGGCCTGCTGCTCTGAACTTCAGTGACTTTTATTCACCTTGCAACATAATTTTTTTTTTATTTCTGTATGTGTATCAATGTACTGTCTGCATGCAGGTCTGTGCACCCGTGTCGTGCAATGCCGCGGAGGTCAGAAGAGGGTCTCGGATTCCCCTGGAGCTGGAGTTCTCCTGCAATTGGAGTTTCAGACGGATCTCGGCCGCCATGTGGGTGCTGGGGATCGAACCTGGGTCCTCTGCAAGAGCGGTCGGCGCTCTTAACCGCTAGGCCATCTCTCCAGCCCAAAAGATTCCTATTTTCATAAACTTGGGGTTGGGTCTCGTGGATCTGGTAACTTTCTGAGCGTCCTGAGCCTAGTAAAATGAAAGAGATTCTCTGCTCCCTTCAGAAGTGAAAATTTTAAATCTAAGCAATTTTACAATATCATTTAACACTGATAAAGTTTCATGCTTAATTGTATACTATAAAAGTGTTTGGTGGGGCTGGAGAGATAGCCTAGCGGTTAAGAGCATGGACTGCTCTTGCAGAGGACTTGGGTTCGATCCCCAGCACCCACATGGCAGTTGAGAACCGTCTGTAAATCCAATTCCAGGAGAAATCCAGTTCAAGGGGAATCCGACGCCCACTTCTGACCTCCGCGGCATTGCATGACACGGGTGCACAGACCTACATGCAGACAGTACATTCATACCAAAATAAATAAAATAAAATATAACATAAAATAAAAAAACAAAAAAACACAAACAACAAAAGAATAGACTCTAACCACCTCTGAACATTCCCACAATGTGGACTAAGCTACCAAGGGCTTTGCATGACATGGATGCACTTATATGCATGCAGACAAAACATTTATACACATGGAATAAAAATAAATTTTAAAACTTTAAAAAATTAAAAGATCTATTCATATGTATGTATGTATGTATATGTGTGCCAGTGTTCCTATATGTTATGTGTGTATAGGTTCCCTCAGAGGCCAGGAAATGGCATTAGATCCCTTGGAGCTGGAGGTACAGGTATTTGTGAGTCATTTGATACAGGTGCTAAGAACCAAAGCCAGATCGATCCTCTGCAAAAGCAGCAAACATTCTTAATCACTGAGCCAGCCTTCTTTCCAGCCCCCTCCAGGCAACTTTTGACAGTATACTTCTCTTTCAGTTGTTTTCAGGAGCTAGAACAGAATAGAAGCATAGAATTGTCTGCCTGGGTCTGAGTCCTGTGTATGTCGTTTGTTGTCTGTGTAAACCTGGTACAATTAATAACGTAAGTTCTTAACATTCCATTCCATCTGTGGAAGGCAACTTCCTCAGTGACAATAATATATAGCTCTGAAATCCTTCTGAGAACAGAGAACTCATTGTTTTCAAGAAAGAGAAACCTCAGTTTAACAATGCAGATAAAGAAGTATTGGATCTCAAGTGAAGACTTCACAGGTACATTGCAATTTTGAGAGGTAGGGGAGGTTGTTGATAAGAGCTCTAAAATTTTTCTACAAGTTTCTTATTCAGAGGTCTAAGACTCAAATCTCAGATCAGAATCCAGTGTTTCTACCTCAGACCATTAAACAAAGAGCATGGGCTTCCCAACTGGATGAATTTAGGTCATGTGCTTGCCCCCAAACCATTCACAGCAGCCAAGAAAATGCCTTGTGGTGATTGGTTAGGAATAAATTCCTTCCACATTCTTGCACTTAGCGGGATGGGATTGTGCTGATTGGGAGTTAGAGCAACCTCCTGTGAACTCCCTGGCCACACAAGAAACTGGCATGAATGCCTGCCAGAATGGACAAAGTGCCCTTCTTGAATTTACTTGTTTTACAAAGTAAATCAAATCAACTTTTTTTCTTTTTTTTTTCCAATCAAATTTTCTAAAATACTCCTTTTCAGGATACAGAAAAATTCCAGAAAGAAAGTAAAAAATGACTTACAATCCTAGTGATTATAACCACCTTTGACACTTTTTTTTAAATTTTATTTATTTTTGTATGTGTATGAATGTACTGTCTGCATGTAGGTTTGTGCACCCAGGTCCTCTGCAAGAGCAGTCGGTGCTCTTAACCACTAGGCTATCTCTCCAGCCCCCACCTTTGACACTTTAAAATAAGTAGCAGAAAACATGACTATGGACTATGTGTTAGGCAACAAGAAAGTTTTCTATTTTGACCATGTGCAGTATGTTTACATAAGAGATTTTTATTTTTTTGGCTTTTTGAGACAGGGTCTCCCTGTAGCCCCAGCTGTCCTGGAACTTACTCTGTAGACCAGGCTGGCCTTGAACTCACAAAGATCTGCCTGCCTCTGCCTCCCAAGTGCTAGGATTAAAGGCGTGAGCCACCATGCCCAGCTGAGAATATCCTTTTTTCTTAGCAGATACCAGGAAATAATTAAGGGTAGAGATATTTCTGAAACTTAAAAGGCTCAAAAGTAATATATAAAAACCACAGGCGTGTACATACACATCACATGCACACTTATCACATTACACATGTATGCACACACATCACATTTAGAGATGTGACAAAGTGCTAACATTTGGCATGCCTAGATAAAAGTTTGCAATTCTAGATTTGAAATGAATAAAAAGTTTTAAGAAGAGTATTTGGAAAAACATGTATTAGTATGCCTTCTGTGACCACATTTTCAGCTTCAATCGGTTTTTCATATCCCCGACAAAAAACTGAACACACAACCCGGCTTGGGCCACTCTTGTAATCCCAGAACTGGTGCTGGGGCAGGACTGCTTTATTACAGAAACCCTATTCCAGGGGCTGGAGAGATAGCTCAGTGGTTAAGAGCGCCGACTGCTCTTGCAGAGGACCTGGGTTTGATTCTCAGTACCCACTTGGTGGATAAAAATCGATTTAGGCCAGGCGTGGTGGTGCAAGCCCTTAATCCCAGCACTTGGGAGGCAGAGGCAGGCGGATCTCTGTGAGTTCAAGGCCAGCCTGGTCTACATAGTGAGCTCCAGGCCTGCTAGGACTAAAGGGAGACCCTGTCGACAAAACAAAACAAAACAAAAAAAACCCTATTCCAATCCCTTTCGAAACAAAAACTAATAATGATAATCATACGATAACTAAATGTGACACACATATGTTTGGGGATTCCTCCTTCCCAGTGACCTGCTAAATCCCATGTGTCATGAAAAAAACGAAAATGAGTCTCGTCTCTTCTCTCCTCTCCCTCCCCTCCCTCTCCCTCCCCTCCCTCTCCCTCTCCTCTCCTCTCCTCTCTTCTTTTCTTTTAAGATGAGTTTAAGAAGTATTTCTCTCTTTGCAGTTAAAAACCCAGCAGGGAGGACACGGGACACCGCCCACAGCTCCGACCAGGCGGCGCTGGGACCCGCCCCTTCGCGCTGCATGCCGGTATCTGAAGTCCGCCTGCTGCTGGGCGCTCTAGGATCGCTCGGCCTCTCCCTCCTCTCGCGATGCCGCGATCTGTACCCTCTTCCCTGTGCCAGACCTTGTGTCCCCCCTCCCCGCCTAACGTGTTTTTCAAATAGACCAATGAGCGCGCAGATTGGGCTCGAACCAGCCAATGGGATCGCGGGGTCGCCGGGAAATTTAAATCGCGCCGGCCGGCGGCACGAGGCATACGCTTCGTGGGCAGAGGCGGCGAGGACGTTTCTAGGCCGTTGGTCCGCAGCCGGGACCCCCGCACGCCTCCAGTGGAAGTCTGAGCCCGCAGTGCAGGTACGCGCCGCGGCCAGGCTCTGCCGGACGGCCTACGCAGACCCGAGGCCTCCGAGCGCGAGCCTGGCCTTGGTCTCCCTCTGAGACCAGGCCTCGGGAGCGTCGTGCGTTGACTGGGACGCCGGTTTCGCAACTCAGGGCCAGGGCTGCGAAGGCCGGCAGGAAGATGAAGTCCTGCGGGAGCCCTTGCCGCCTCTGCCCTGCTCTCCCCGGGCTCCTCTCCCCGAGCCTCTTGGGCTCCCTCTGGCTCCCCTCGGCTGTCCCCGGCTTCCTCCTGCCCTCCCCGAGCCTCCTGGGCCCCCCACTCCCCGAGCCTCCTCGTCTCCCCCCCATCCCCCACCCCCTGCCCTCCCCGAGCTTCCTCGGCTCCCTTCGGCTGTCCCCGGCCCTGTCCGATTCCGCACCAGATCGAACCGGACTGTGGCAGTAGCTGGACTCGTAGTTAGAGAGGCCTCGGGCCCGTGGTGTCGGCACAGAAAGCTTTGAGTCCTGTCACTCTCTTAGGCGGGTTGGCCACAGCTGATGTCATCCTACTTGAATGCACTGGCTGGAAGTCTCGGGAATTGGGTGCTTGAGGGGCAGGTCTAATGTCAGTGTTAGCAGGGATTGCCCCGAAAGGCTCTACAGTGTGGCGAACCCAGTTTTTATATAACTTGGGAGTTTGGAGAATGGCCCTCTAAATGATGTTGGTCATTTAACCGCACAAGAGTAGGGAGAACCTCCACACATCTAAATTTATTACCTTAAAGACATACATAGGGAGCTGTAAAACAGCTGAGGCCCCCCTCCCCATACACACACTTTGTGTTCCATTAACTATAATGGACTCTAGAATGTAGTGTCCTGTCATTAGACGGTAGTGGCCAGTTATTGGGTGCTTAAAAGAAATCTAATCCATGGGGGTGGAGAGATGGCCTCGTAGTTAAGAGCACTGAGTGCTCTTGCAGAGGACCCGGGTTCGATTCCCCAGCACCCACATGGCGGCTGAGAACCATCTTTAACTCCAGTTCCAGGGGAATCCGACACCGTCTTCAGACCTCCGAGGCTTTGCACGACACGCACGGGTGTACAAACCTACATGCAGACAGTACATTCATACACATAAAAAAGTAAATAAAAGCCGGGCGTGGTGGCGCACGCCTTTAATCCTAGCACTTGGGAGGCAGAGGCAGGCAGATCTTTGTGAGTTCAAGGCCAGCCTGGTCTACAGAGTGAGTTCCAGGACAGCTGGGGCTATAGGGAGACCCTGTCTCGAAAAGACCAAAAAAAAAGCTAATCCGAATAGAGATGTGCAGTATGCTTCCAGACATGTATTTTGAAGATGAGTCTGATGGACAGTTCTGTTACAGAAAGCCTCACCCATTTAGGGGGGCAGAGACAATTGTCTCTTGAATAAAACTATAGCAATAGTGCTGAAAACTTGATTCATTTGAGCCTTGAGATGGAGTCAATATAAAGATTATTGTATTCTCATTAAAAGGGAGATTTTTCCCTGTCTTTCCTGTCTTCTAGCTTTTCCCCCTTTGTCTTGTAACCATGTCCACCAATGAGAATGCTAATTCACCAGCTGCCCGGCTTAACAGATTCAAGAACAAGGGAAAAGACAGTACAGTGAGTACCTTCTATTTTCCTTTGTATGATAGTTTTAAATGAGGATATTTGTATATAATACATATCTCATGTATTGTATGAAATGAGAAGGGATATTTATATATAACATATGTGAAATTTTATTTTAAAAGTTTTGTTTAATTAAAAAAACATTTTTTGCAGTATTGGGATTTAACCCCAGGCCTCACACATGATTAGTAGGGCCTTCTACCACTCTACCACTGACCTTTATCTCCAGCCTGAGGGGTTTTAAAACTTTTTAGATCGCATTTATTTATTTGTGTGCCTCTGTGCACACACATGCACTTAGCACACATTTTGCCCAGAATTGAACTAAGTCCTCAGGCTTGGTGGTTAATGATTTTACCTACTAAACGATCTTGAGGGGCCTTGAGGAATTTTAAAGAAAAATTATTTAGCAGCAGAACACCTGTGCGATTGATAAGATGGTAAGTTTTATTTTCTATAGGAAATGAGGCGGCGCCGAATAGAGGTTAATGTGGAGCTTCGGAAAGCTAAGAAAGATGACCAGATGCTGAAAAGGAGAAATGTTAGCTCATTTCCTGATGATGCCACTTCTCCACTGCAGGAAAACCGAAACAATCAGGTATTTTCATTTAGGAACCCTAGAAAAATAGGTATGTTTCTTAGAAAACTAGACAAAATTCTGAGATATTACTAGTCAGATAGTTTGGTTATCAAATCTGTAAAAATCTCTTAAAGTTTTTTAAAAAAATATTTTATTTTTACTTTATGTGTATGAGTGTATTACCTGCATGTGTGTAAGTGCACCCATGTCCTACAGTTCCCAAGTAGGTCAGAAGAAGGCATCAGATTTCCTAGAACTGGAGTTACAGGCGGTTAGCCAATACGTGGGTACTGGAATCAAACCCAGGTCCTCTGGAAGAAATGTTCTTAACCACTGAGCCATTTCTCCAGCTCCCCCTTTTTTTTTGAGACTGGGTCTCCACTCACTATGTAGAACGGGGCTGGCCTTGAATGTACACAGATTCGACTGCCTCTGCCTCCTCAGTGCTGGGATTAAAGGTGTGTCCCACCATGCCTGGCTCCAGCCCCTTTTTTTTTTTTTTTCTTAAGTTTTTTTTGTTTTTTATTTTTTATTTTTATTTTTTTGTCTTTTTGAGACAGGGTCTCCCTGTAGTCCCAGCTGTCCTGGAACTCACTCTGTAGACCAGGCTGGCCTTGAATTCACAAAGATCCGTCTGCCTCTGCCTCCCGAGTGCTAGGATTAAAGGTGTGTGCAACCACACCGGGCTAAAATTTTGTTATATATTGAGACAGGGTCTCCCTGTAACTCCAGCAGGCCTGGAATTCACTATGTAGATCAGGGTGGCCTCAGTCTCACAGAGATCCATCCACTTCAGCTTCCAGAGAACTGATTAAAGTCATGTGCCCCCACAACCAGCTTGAACATCTTTTAGGGTTTTTAATTAAGTTTAAAATTTTGTGGGTGTAGGCTGGAGAGATGGCCTAGCGGTTAAGAGCACCGACTGCTCCTGCAGAGGACCTGGGTTTGATCCCCAGCACCCACATGGCGGCTGAGAACCGTCTTTAAGTCCAGTTACAGGGGAATCCAACACTCTCTTCTGACCTCCATGGCATTGCATGACATGGGTGCACCAATCTACATGCAGACAGTACATCCATACACATAAAAACTAAAAAAGAAACTTAAAAAAAATTTCGTGGGTGCCCCCCCCCTTTCTTTTGACAGGGTCAAAAAAAGTTCCAGCTGGCCTGGAAGTCACTATGTAGACTAGGCTGCCCTTGAACTCACAGAAGTCTGCCAGCCTCTGCCTCCCAAGTGCAGGGATTAAAGGCATGACTTTCCAGCCGGACTAATTTTGTGGTCTTTTGAGACAGGGTTTCCCTGTACCCCCCAACTAGCCTGCACCTCTCTCTGTAGGCCATGCTAACCTTGATCTCATAGAGAATCATCTGCTTCAGCAGCCTAAGTGCTGGGATTAAAGATTCCCCCTGACCTAGCCTAATTTTTAATTTTTTAAAATTGTATATATATATATTTTTAAATTTTATTTATTTTGTATGTGTATGAATGTACTGTCTGCATGCAGGTTTATGCACCTGTGTCGTGCAATGCCTGGGAAGTCAGGGTGTCTGATTCCCCTGGAACTTTAGCTAAAGACAGTTCTCAGCCACCATTTGGGTGCTGGGGATCGAACCCGGGTCCTCTGCAAGAGCAGTCGGCGCTCTTAACCGCTAGGCCATCTCTCCAGCCCAAAATTGTATATATTTTTATGTGTCTGAATGTAAGTAGTGTCTTCAGAGGCCAGAAGACCGTGCTGGATTCCCTGAAACTGGATTTACAGGTAGTTGTGAGCTGCCTGATGTGGGTATAAGAATCCTCTGAGGTTCTCTGGAAGAATAGTTCTTGAACAATGCACGTACTGAACTGCCGACCATCTCTCTAGCTCTGTACAGATTTAGTCTCAAGAAATTTTGATAGGCTTTCTTTTTTTTTTTTTTAATTCTTTTTTTTTTTTTTTAATTTTATTTATTTATTTTCTCTGTGTATGAATGTACTGTCTGCATGCAGGCTGTGCACCCGTGTCGTGCAATGCGGCGGAGGTCAGAAGAGGGTGTCTGATTCCCCTGGAACTGGAGTTTTCCTGGAATTGGAGTTACAGATGGTTCTCAGCCGCCATGTGGGTGCTGGGGATCGAACCCGGGTCCTCTACAAGAGCAGTCGGCGCTCTTAACCAGTAGGCTATCTCTCCAGCCCCCAATAGGCTTTCTTACATGCCCTCCATAATCTTCTGAAGCTGGTTTCAAGGTTTTTTTTTTATGTTTTAAATTTTATTGTATGTGTGGGTGTTCCACACAACAGCTTTGTGGGCTGGATTCTCTTCTACCTTTACATGGGTACTGGGGTTCAAACTCAGGTCATCAGGATTGGGTGGCCAGCATCTTAGCTTTCTGAGCCATCTTACCAGCCCAGTTTTTAATTTTAATTTTCGTCAGTGCTGGAGATCAAGGTGGGTCCTCATACATACATACATACATGACGGGCAAGCGTTGTACCACACAGCTACAGCCCCACATCAAGGTTTTTAGTTTTGACTTTTCTTCTCACTATTATCTAAATACCTTTTTTAAAAGTCCTATTTTTTTAGTTTATGTGTATGAGTGTATTGCACGTCTTAAGTACACCTGTGTCATGCAGTTCCCACAGAGGCCATAAGAGGGCGTTGGATCCCTGGAACTGGAGTTAGAGACAGTTGTTAGTAGCGATGTTGGTGGTCCTCTGCAAAGAACAGCCAGTGTTATTAACCACTGCCGCATCTCTAGCCCTTCTAGCTAAGTATCTGACTTTACCAGTCCTGTGTCTAAAATAAACCACTATGTGACTTGGTTTTTTTAGGGTATTGTCTGTATTACCATCTGGGATGCGGTGCAGACCTATATCCTAGCACTTTGGAAGCTAAGGCAGGAAGATTCTAGGTTTCACACTGGCCTGTCTCTAAAAAGTTAAAAAAGAATTCTTGAGACAGGGTCAACTGACTGTGTATGTAAGCTACAGTTGACCTTTCCCTTCTGCAATGTCCTTTCCAGGTGCTGGGATTGCAGGTAGGTATACACCACTACTCAGCAAAAGGTTAATTTATTGAATAATTAAAAAAAAAAAAAATTGGCCTGGAGCTCAACCTTGTCTGAAACTCAGTCCTTTTCAGTCTGAGTTGTTAGGGTTATAGTGTGTGCTGCCCCACCCAGCTACACAGTAATGTTTTAGCCTTTGACATTCACTCACCATTTCACTCAGCAACTTGGACTCGTGTAAGCCCCATTCTGACCAAGTGCTATATTTTATGTACTTTTTCTACATTTAGACATGTGTAGATAAACATGCACCTCACCTTGTGTTAGAGTTACAATATTCAGTACAATAACATGCATTAGCTTTGTAGCCCAGGAAGCCATAGGCTTGTATCATAGACACATGGTACTTATGCACAACAGAATTGCATAATAGCACATTTCTCAGACTGTTTCCTGTGTTGAGTGGCACACGGTTGTCGTATTCCTTCTGCTCAAAATTGATGCTTAATGAAGGCCTTCCCATAATTTGGCCTCATGAATTTTTCAGTGTATCATGGTTTGAAACAGAATCTTATTACGTAGTCCGGGCTGGTCTCCGGTTCATGATCCTTTTGTGTCAGAGTAAGGCAGTACTGGGCATGGATTAACTTCTTCACATTTGCCTTACCATTATCCATTTTATTGTAGTTGTGTACTTGGCACATTATTCCTGTGGAGTGAAAGACAGTTTTTATTTTTAGTTAATAGTAGCACTGGATCTCAAACCTCCCCCTTTTTTCAATTTTTTATTCTTTGACAGTTTCATATATGCATATAATGGATTTTAGTCTTTTCACCATTACCCTGTTTGATCCCTGCTTGTGCTGAAACTTTCCCAATAACTCCCCTTTATCACTTCATGTCTTTTGTATTTGTGACCCACTGAGTTTAATTAAATTTGGGTTTCCTGACTGAGCATGGGTTGGCTTGTTTACAGAAGCATTATTAGTGGTATATATCCCCAAAGAAAATGACACCCTTTTCTAGCCACCAGGGCGGGGTGGAGCCTCGTAAGCTTTTCCCTCTTTAATGATGAAATATTGAAATGAAATGACCCAATCTTGTGCTACAGTTGCAGTGAATGTATGGGTGCATCAGCCGTGTCATGTCTCGAAGATACTTTCAAAGCTCCTCGCCAACCTCTAGCTCTTAGATCTTTTAACTTTTTTTTTTTTTTTTTTTTTTTTTNAGTATCTGACTTTACCAGTCCTGTGTCTAAAATAAACCACTATGTGACCTTGGTTTTTTTGTTTTAGGGGGTTATTGTTGTATCCCACTTTGGGATGCGGGTTGGGCAGACCTATTACAGCCTAGCACTTTGGAAGCTAATGGCAGGAATGATTCTAGGTTCCCACTGGGGGCCCTTTTTTAAAAAAAGTGAAAAAAGATCTGGAGACCAGGGTCAACTGACTGTGTATGTAAGCTACAGTTGACCTTTCCCTTCTGCAATGTCCTTTCCAGGGTGCTGGGATTGAGGTAGAGTATTTACACACTACTCAGCAAAAGGTTAATTTATTGAATAATTAAAAAAAAATACAAAAATTGGCCTGGAGCCTCAACCTTGTCTGAAAACTCAGTCCTTTTCAGTCTGAGTTGTTAGGGTTATAGTGTGTGCTGCCCCACCCAGCTACACAGTAATGTTTTAGCCTTTGACATTCACTCACCATTTCACTCAGCAACTTGGACTCGTGTAAGCCCCATTCTGACCAAGTCGCTATATTTTATGTACTTTTCTACATTTTGACAGTTGTAGATAAAATTTGCACCTCACCTTGTGTTAGAGTTACAATATTCAGTACAATAACATGCATTAGCTTTGTAGCCCAGGAAGCCATAGGCTTGTATCATAGACACATGGTACTTATGCACAACAGAATTGCATAATAGCACATTTCTCAGACTGTTTCCTGTGTTGAGTGGCACACGGTTGTCGTATTCCTTCTGCTCAAAATTGATGCTTAATGAAGGCCTTCCCATAATTTGGCCTCATGAATTTTTCAGTGTATCATGGTTTGAAACAGAATCTTATTACGTAGTCCGGGCTGGTCTCCGGTTCATGATCCTTTTGTGTCAGAGTAAGGCAGTACTGGGCATGGATTAACTTCTTCACAGGGCGCCGGACACCGTGAGCCAGTTGATGTGTGTAGTTGTGTGGTACTTGGACATTGATGCCTGGGGATGGGGAAAAGACAGTTTTTATTGTGAGGGAAGAGTGATGACGGGAGCGCAAAACAGCCCCCGGGGGGCAAAGGGGTTGAGGGAGTGGACAGGGGGGCGGAAGGGCGTAAGGAAGTGGATGGGAGGTGTGTGTCAACTTACCCTGTTTGATTCCCTGCTTGTGCTGAATGAAACTTTCCAATCAACTCCCTTTAATAACTTCATGTCTTTCTGTATTGTGGGACCACTGAGTTTAATTAAATTCTGGGGTTTCCCTGACTGCGCATGGGTCTGGCTTGTTTACAGACGCCTTATTAGTGTAATATCCCCAAAGAAAATGACACCCTTTTCTAGCCACCAGGGCGGGGTGGAGCCTCGTAAGCTTTTCCCTCTTTTTAATGGATGTAAATATCTGAAATGAACACGACCAATTCTTCGTGCGATACCGTTGCAGTGGAATTTTTTTGTATGGGTGCATCAGCCGTGTCATGTCTCGAAGATACTTTCAAAGCTCCTCGCCAACCTCTAGCTCTTAGATCTTTTAACTCTTTTTTTGTTTTTTTTTTTTTTTTTTTGGTCGTTTGACACAGGGTCCCCTTTAGTAGCAGCTGGCTTGAGCTTCTTATGTGACCCAGGTTGGCCTTGAACTCATAGGGATCTGCTTTGCCTCTGCCTCCCGAGTGCTTGGGATTATAAGGTGGCACCAACTACCACCTGGCCTAACGCGCCGGCTTCTTAGTCGCCATGTGAGTACTGGAAATCAAACAGGGGTCCTATGCAAAAACGCAGTCAGTGCTCCTTCATTGCTAAGCATTCTCTCCGCATCTCCAGCCCCTTAACATTCTTTCTATGTCTTCTGAGATGGGCTGTGTGCATGTGTGTGGTAGAAATGTCTTGTTGAGAGTGGAGCAGAGCACTTCACACTTACTTATTCTCTACACTTTGGCTGTGAGTCTGTTAATTGTCATCCACTGCAAAAGTGTCTGTGATGAGGGCTGAGAGCTGCACTCATGTATGATAGTATTTAGAAGGCAGTTTAATACCACGTCCATTTAGCAAAAACACTGTAGTTGGTTTCCCCTAGACCTATGAACCTTCTAAGCCAGGGATTCCTGGCCAGATTTACAGAACCATGAGTGGCATGGGTGCCCTCCCGTGAGGAGTAGGCCTTAAATCCAGTCAGAAAGTTGATTACTTCCATAATACTCATGCCACTATTGCAACATGCCAGGCAGGTTGTAGGCCTCATACCTGGATAATACTATTGAGGCTCCCCCACACTCCCAGCAGCCTACAGTAGTACCTTCCAGCACTATGAAAACTAGGAGGGGGGGAGCTTTCAGATTAGTCTCAGCTTTTTTATTTTTCCTTCCATGTTCTGTGACCAAAGTATATGATGTCTTTAGCAATGGGGCCATCAAGGGCAGTGACAATAGCCTGTATTGTTTTGAGGGCCTTGTGCTTCCCTGCTATGATTCACAAAAGACATTTCCACCATAGACATTGACAGATTACAAACTTACCTATAAAAATTCAAGACAGGGGCTGGAGAGATGGCCTAGTACTTAGGAGCGCCAGCTGCTTTTGCAGAGGACCTGAGTTTGATCCCCAGCACCCACATGGCTGAGAACCGTCTTTAACTCCATTTCCAGGGGAATTGACACCCTCTTCTGACCTCTGTGGTCTGTGCAGCCAGTACATTCATACACATAAAAAGACCAAAAAAAAATTTTTTTTTAACTTTTTTTGTATTTATTTCTGTATGTGTATGAATGTACTCTCTGCATGTAGGTCTGTACACCCGTGTCGTGCAATGCCGCGGAGGTCAGAAGAGGGTGTCGGATTCCAAAATTTCAAGACATTGCCTATATCTTAATATCTTAAAAGCATATCTAATGAAAGAGATTGATAATGTAGTGATAACCTTAAGTTTGCCCTAAAGATTTGATTTTGTTTTATTTTACTTGAGGCTAGCCTGGTCACATGGAGTTTTCAGGCCAACGGGTTATAGGGAGACCATGCCTCTTGCAGATCCACTATACACTTGCTGCTGTCCTTGGTCAGTGTCCCACAGTCCTGGCATCTCCCATATTCTGCGGTCTCTACTGCAACTGGGGCTGCTCCTTCACCACTGGCCTCTATTGATCTCAGGAACTCCACATTCTTCCAGGGCTAGCAGTGCTTCATGACACCCCCACCCCAGGCTTGCATTTCTCCTGCCTTCAAAACCAGTACACATGCCACTTGTAGTCTCTGTGCTAACTTGGGACTCTCTAGGATGTTTCCTTATTGTCCTAATAAAGCATAGATTTTGCTCAGTTTCATCTGTTAATCACAGCTGATTCTTCAGCTCCTGTTGACTGACCATATCCATTGTCCCAGTAAAAAAAGCATAAAGGGGGGGCTGGAGAGATAGCCTAGCGGTTAAGAGCACCGACTGCTCTTGCAGAGGACCCGGGTTCGATCCCCAGCCACCCACATGGCGGCTGAAAACCGTCTGTAACTCCAATTCCAGGAGAACTCCAGTTCCAGGGGAATCCGAGACCCTCTTCTGACCTCCGCGGCATTGCACGATGCGGGTGCACAAACCTGCAAGCAGACAGTACATTCATATACATACAAAAATAAATAAAATTAAAAAAAAAAAAAAGCATAAAGGTTTCACCCGAGTGGTACTATTTCTTGTTAATCACAGTTGATTTTTTTCATCCTTAGCTCATCAGTATATGCAAGCAGATACTTAATCCAAAATATCACACTCTCCTAGAGTCTTGCTTCTCTCTGAAATACCCAAAGCCAAGCCTCCATTGTCAGCATTCTTATTCTTCATTGTCCACAGAACAGACTGTTAAGCTCCTATCTTTCTAGTTAAAAGTTCCAAAGGTTTCCCCAACCCTCCCAAAGTACATTGTCAGGTCCATCACAGCAACAACAAACTTGTGACACCAATTTCTATTTCTGTACAGGTTTACTTTCTGTTGCTAGGATAAAACACTTTGACTAAAACAACTTAGGGGGGCCGGGCGTGGTGGCGCACGCCTTTAATCCTAGCACTCAGGAGGCAGAGGCAGGCGGATCTTTGTGAGTTCAAGGCCAGCCTGGTCTACAGAGTGAGTTCCAGGACAGCTGGGGCTACAGGGAGACCCTGTCTCGAAAACACCAAAAAAAAAAAAAACTTGGGGGAAGAAAGAGTTCATTTGACGTACATATCCAGGTCACATCTAGCACTGAGGGAAATCAGGGCAGATGTTACAGAAGGAAGTGAGACAAGCATAGGAAGGCTACTTGCTGTCCAACAAGGGCTTCATTCTGACTGGCCTTGAATTCCCAGACATCTGCCTGCCTCTGTCTCCTTACAGTTTGTAAAATACTGTTTTCTTTTAGGGTACTGTGAATTGGTCTGTTGATGATATTGTTAAAGGCATAAATAGCAACAATTTGGAAAGCCAGCTGCAAGCTACTCAAGCTGCTCGGTAAGTCTTCGGGCTCTTGCCTGAGTTACCTAAGAAATTAGTTTTTCTAGACATTTTGGCAGGAAGGGGACAGACAGATTAGTGGATAAAAGGAAAGTCACACCGGGCGTGGTGGCGCAGGCCTTTAATCCCAGCACTTGGGAGGCAGAGGCAGGCGGATCTCTGTGAGTTCAAGGCCAGCCTGGCCTACAAAGTGAGTTCCAGGACGGCTGGAGCTACAGGGAGACCCTTCTCAAAAAGACCAAAAAGAAAAAAAAAAAAAATTAAAGCCGGTCCTGTTTTTATGACAATTGTTCCTTAGGTGAATTATTTATTTATATTTGTATATTTAGGTGAAGATCAGGAGTTCTTTTGATCATGTGGGTTCTAAGTTTGAAGTCACATTGTCAAACACCTTATCAGCTAAACCATCTTAACAGCCTTTCCTAATTTGTTAAAAGTGCCTAAAATAGGGGCTGGAGAGATGGCCTAGTGATTAAGAGCTCCGACTGCTCTTGCAGAGGACTTGCAGAGGACCCAGGTTCGATCCTCAGCACCCACATGGCGGCTGAAAACCATCTTTAACTCCAGTTCCAGGGGAATCCGACACCCTCTTCTGACCTCCGCGGCATTGCACGACACGGGTGCACAAACCTACATGCAGACAGTACATTCATACATATACAAAAATAAATAAATAAAAAAAAAAAAGTGCCTAAAATGCCACCACCAGTATCAATTACTGTTAACCTTTTTGTTGAAATTTTTAAAAAAATTTTTGTGGGGTCAGGCGTGATGGTCCACATCTTAATCCCATTTGGGAGGCAGAGGCAGAGGCAGGCAGATTTCTGAGAGGTAAAGGCCAACTCCAGGCCGGCTGGTGCTGCAGGGAGCCCATCTCAAAAATAAAAAAGTTTTGGGGGCCAGAGAAATGACTTGGTAGTTAAGAACACTGACTGCTCTTCCAGAAGACCTGGACTCAGTTGTCAGCATCCACATGGTGGGATCTGATGGCCTCTTCTGCCTCTGCCAGCATTGCTCACACAGAGTGCACTGGTTTGCAGGCAAGACATGCACATAAAGTAAAAATAAGGAAATAAATTTTCTGTCACAATGGCATTTCAGGTTACTGGCAGAGAAAGGATTGATACTTTCATTTGAAATGGCACATCCAGTTTGTAGATAAATGGATATCGTGTAAAAGATATAGAACCTTTCTACCCTGTTCTCAGAATTCAGTACAATTTAAAGGCATGTGTAAGTAGTTTTTTGAAAGAGGTACTGGGAGGCAAAGAATCTATATCATAGGTAATGCCTTGATTTGTAAAGGGAGTAAAGGTTGCCAAAGCAATTCTGTGTTGCAATCTGTTTAGCTTGTTAGGTTCTAGAATGTCTCAGTATTTAGTGCTTTACTTGTAAGCCTGTCTAAAAAGCTGGGCGTGGGGGCACCATGTGTAGTTTCAGTACAAGAAGGCTGTAGCAAGAAGATTATGCACTCAAGGGCAGCCAAGGACTTGTAGTGAGAACCTGTTTTGAATTTACAAAGGGTAGGAGGGGACTTGTGAGATTGTTCAGTGGGTAAAGGTAAAGGTGCTTGCCTGGCTGCCTGAGTTGACTTCTCAGGACCCACATGGTTGAAAAAGAAAGTTACATACACTCACACACACTAAATAAATAAATAAATAAATAAATAAATAAATAAATAAATAAATAAATAAATAAATAAATAAATGCATGCTTAAAAATTCAACTGAGGAGCTGGATGTGGTGGCACACAACTTTAATCCCAGCAGAGGCAGGCTGATAGCGAGCTCCAGGCCAGCTGGGACTAAAGGGAGAACCTGTCTTAAAAAGACCAAAAAAAAAAAATTTCAACTGAGATGTAGCTCAGTGGAGGAATGCTTACTTGGTATAAGGGAACCCCCTGAGTTAAGTTCCCAGTACCAAGAAGAAAGCAAAAAAAAATGTCTAGAGCTTTAATTTCTTAGCTTGGGATGCTGAGGCAGGAGAATTGCTATGAGTTCACGAGCAGCTTGGGTCACATAGTGAACTTTAGGCTAGCTTGGCCTACAGAGGGAAAGAAACAAAAATAAACCAAAATAAAATAAAATTCTAAACTCTTGAGTTCCATTTTAAATTGGTTTTTGCACAAATGTTAATCAGCTTCAACATTTTTTCTTTTTGTTTTCTCTTAGGAAACTGCTTTCTAGGGAAAAACAGCCTCCTATAGACAACATCATCCGGGCTGGTTTGATCCCAAAGTTTGTGGCCTTCTTGGGCAGAACTGACTGTAGTCCCATTCAGTTTGAGTCTGCTTGGGCGCTCACTAACATTGCTTCTGGAACATCAGAGCAGACCAAGGCTGTGGTAGACGGAGGTGCTATTCCAATATTCATATCTCTGTTGGCGTCTCCCCATGCTCACATTAGTGAGCAAGCTGTTTGGGCCCTAGGAAACATTGCAGGTACTTGCACTTAAAATTCTTTTGACTAATATGATTGGAGAAGGACCATGTAATGTAATAAATACTAATGACTTTTGTGTCAATTTTTGAACTTGCTTGAAATCCTTATTAGGAATGAAAAAGGCATCTAAAAAAGTACTGGGGAGGCATCTAGGTTAGAGAATCCTGGTAGTACATTCATCACTGAACACTGGGTAAGGGGATGTGATTAGTCTTGCATTTTGTTTCAGGTGATGGTTCAGTTTTCCGAGACCTAGTTATCAAATACGGTGCAGTTGAACCACTGTTGGCTCTTCTTGCGATTCCTGACCTGTCGTCCTTAGCAGTAAGCTAATAATATAAAGTAAATTACTTAGTTTTTGGTACTCTAATTTTCCCCATCTCCTCAAAGACCCTCTGATTTTGTTTTTCTTTCCCCCAGTGTGGTTACTTACGTAATCTTACCTGGACACTTTCAAACCTTTGTCGGAACAAGAATCCAGCACCCCCGTTAGATGCTGTTGAGCAGATTCTTCCTACTTTAGTACGTCTCCTGCATCATGACGATCCAGAAGTACTAGCAGATTCATGTTGGGCTATTTCTTACCTGACTGATGGTCCAAATGAACGCATTGAAATGGTTGTGAAGACAGGAGTTGTGCCCCAACTTGTGAAACTTCTAGGAGCTATTGAACTGCCAATTGTGGTACGTTGTTACCTTTTAAGATATTAATGAGTTTTAAAAGTACAGGCACATAGTTGAGTTGGTGATACTGAGATACTGGCTACAATGCATCTTCCACTTTCAGAACTTTAGTATAGACCAGTTTTGAGCAGTATTGGAAAAAAATACAAATAAACTAATCAACATTTTCTTCCTTTTTAGACTCCTGCACTAAGAGCCATAGGGAATATTGTGACTGGAACAGATGAACAGACTCAGATTGTGATAGATGCAGGAGCACTGGCTGTCTTTCCCAGGCTGCTAACAAACCCCAAAACTAACATTCAGAAGGAAGCGACGTGGACAATGTCAAATATCACAGCTGGCCGCCAGGACCAGATACAGCAAGTTGTGAATCATGGCTTAGTCCCATTCCTAGTTGGTGTTCTCTCTAAGGTAATGAGATCTTGGGATTTAACCAAATGCTTTTAGTATGGTCAGCTGTGCAGGCAGGGGAGCTTTTTTAGACAGGTCTCTCTGTAGCCCCAGCTGACCTGGAACTTTCTATGTAGACCAGGTTAGTCTTGAACTAACAGAGATCTGCCTGCCTCTGCCTCCCAAGTGCTGGGATTAAAGTCATGGGCCACCGTGCCTGGCTGCTTAGAGTCTTAAGGTACATTGTGTCTACTGGTTACAGTCTTTTGTTAAGTAGTAGACAACTTAAGCTTGAAGAGAACCAGTTGGTAGAGTGTCGGGTTTTGTTGTTGTTGTTGTTGTTGTTGTTGTTTTTAATTTTTGAGACAGAGTCTCCCTATAGTCGCACGTTGGCCTGGAACTCCCTATGTAGACCAGGCTGGCCTCAATCTCACAAGAGATTTGCCTTCATGTGCCTCCTAAGTGCTGGGATTAAAGGTGTGCACCATCATGCCTGTATGCATAAGACTACTTTGCCTGCATGTATGTAAGTGCACCCCATGCATGCATTGCCCCCAGAGGCCAGCTGTGGGTGTTGGATATCCTGGAACTGGAGTTATGGACAGTTTTCATCCACCATGTGGAACTGAACCTGGGTTTTCTGCAAAAGCAGTCATTGTTCTCAATCACCAAACCATCTTTCCAGCTCCCCAGTTGGTAGTTTTAATCTTTCGTTTTATGAAACACCACCATGGACTCTTACTATTATTACTGAACTGAAACCATTTTCTTCTTATTCATCAGGCAGACTTCAAGACACAAAAAGAAGCTGTATGGGCTGTAACCAACTATACAAGTGGTGGCACAGTTGAACAGATTGTGTACCTTGTTCATTGTGGCATAATAGAGCCTTTGATGAGCCTCTTAAGTACAAAAGATACCAAAATTATTCTGGTTATTCTGGATGCCATTTCAAATATCTTTCAGGTAAGTTCTAACAAGATTGTATTTGTTTGAATTGGATGTTGATAATTTATTAGATGGGGGAGAGGATAGAAAAGTTTAGTTTAGATTAATAGTCCACAGATCAGAAGGCTTGTTTATGTAAAGCCACACTTTTTTTTTCCTTTCTTTTTCTTTTTTGGTAGACCAGGCTTGGTACAAAGCCACACTTTTTTTTAATTATTTTTTTATTTATTTTATATTCCCTTCCCCCAACAAAGTCTCAAGTGGCCTGAGCCTTGAGTTTCCTATGTAGCTGAAGATGACTTTGAACTATTTTTTAATTTAAAAAAAAATTTTTTTTTTTTATGTGTATGAATGTACTGTATGCATGTAGGTTGGTGCACCCATGTCGTGCAATGCCTAGGAGGTCAGAAGAGGGCGTTGGATTCCCCTGGAACTGGAGTCAAAGATGGTTCTCAGCCGCCATGTGGGTGCTGGGGATCGAACCCGGGTCCTCTGCAAGAGCAGTCGGTGCTCTTAACCGCTAGGCCATCTCTCCAGCCCCCAATCCTTGAATTCCTTCTTCCATCACAGATGGTACCGTTACATGCAGTTTTATGTGGTCCTAGGATCAAGTCTCCAGGGCTTTGTGTGTGCTAGGCAAGCGTTCTACCAACTGAGGTGCCTTGTTCACCCCATACCTTATTTTTAAATTTTTTAAAATTTTATTTACTTTTTTATGTGTATGAATGTACTGCTTGCAGATTGGTGCATCAGTGTCATGCAGTGCCTTGGAGGTCAGAAAAGGTTGTCAGATTCCGCTGGAACTGGAGCCAAAGACAGTTGTTAGCCGCCATGTGGGTGCTGGGAATTGAACCCCGGTCCTCTGCAAGAGTAGTCGGCACTCTTAACCGCTGAGCCATCTCTCCAGCCCCCACCCTGTACCTTTTTAAGAGCTAGGTCTGTGGTGCCCTAGCTCATCTCAAGTGATCTTTCACCTGCCTGAGTATCCAGGACTAAAGCTGCACACTGTACCCAGCTGGGTACATGTAAAAAAGATATGACAGATAGAAGGAGACAGTGCTTTTGTGTCATCTCCTTTAGTGGCCTTGCCTATACCCACTTTGTCAATTGTCATTAATTCCCTAATATCCTTTTGAGATGCAATTTAAATCACTTAGTTATCTAATTGTGCTTTCTGTCTCTAGTTGATTCAAGTGTTCCAGTGTCTGGCCCTTTGTCATAGTGATTGATGGGAGATGAGCTCTTTTCATCAACTTCTATATTTCTGTTTCTGTAGCTTTTCACATTAGTTGAAAACTGAGCCTGGTGTCTCACACCTATAATCCTAGCACGCAGGATTGCCACAAGTTGAAGGTCAGCCTGGACTCTGTAGTGAGTTCCAAGGCAGTCTGGACTAGAAAGAGACCCTTTCAAAGTTGTCTAGAGTAAGGAGCATGAGGCTTCAGCCTGCATGTAAGTTCATTTGTTAGCATGTGTCTGGCGGCATACTCAATCTTACCTGAGCCCCCTAAGTTGTTTTTTTAATCAAATCAGTTTATTTTGTCCATAAATAATTACCTCTGAAAGGAGTCTCATTCCTTATCATTTTTAAAAATAGGAATGGAGCCGGGTGTGGTGGCGCACGCCTTTAATCCTAGCACTTGGGAGGCAGAGGCAGGCGGATCTTTGTGAGTTCAAGGCCAGCCTGGTCTACAGAGTGAGTTCCAGGACAGCTGGGGCTATGGGGAGACCCTGTCTCAAAAGACCCAAAAAAAAAAAAAAAAATAGGAATGGATATTTTGACCCAGGAAATTAATTTTGGTACACCATCCAAGTATATGTAACCTGTGGCCCAGAGGCCATGTGATCCCCAGGGTAGCTATAAGTGTAGCCCAACGCAGAGCTGGAGACTGACCTAGCACATTGAGGTGTTTTTGTGTTTTGTTTTGGTTTTTTTTTTGCTTTTGTTTTTTATTTTGTTTCTTGCTCTTTTGTAACTCCATTGTGCAGTTCTCAAGCATGAACATTGTAGATGAATGTATTTCAGTATCAAAAGGTTGGACGTCTTATCAAGAATTCTCCACCTTGACCACACTTGAGCTTGTCTGAGGTGTTTTATAGAATGGTTTCCTGTTTACAGACCAATGAACCTGAAAGTAGCAATACTTTTAAAGTTGCCTTAGGCTGAGGTGAGGAGGAGTTTGAGGCCAGCCTGGGCTACAGTAGTCAGTTTGAACTATAGTGAGAACTTGTCTCAAATATTGGGGGTTGGAGAGATGGCCCAGTGGTTAAGAGCATTGGCTGCTCTTGTAAAAAACCCACGTTCACCCACATGGCGGCTGAGAACCGTCTGTAACTCCAGTTCCAGGAGAACTCCAGTTCCAGGGGAATCCAACGCCCTCTTCTGACCTCCGCGGCATTGCACGACACGGGTGCACAGACCTGCATGCAAACAATACATTCATACACATACAAAAATAAATAATAAAAAAAAAAAAATTAAAAAAAAAAAACCCACGTTCAATTCCCAGCACCCACATGGTGGCTAACAGCTAACTCTTTGTAACTCAGTTCCCGGTGATCCAACCCTCTTCTGACCTCTGCCAGCACTGTACAACATAGCTGCATTTACAAACATGTAGGCAGTACACCTGTATACATGAAATAAAAAATAATAAAATGTACTCAGGAGGCAGAGACAGGCGGTTCTCTGTGAGTTTAAGGCCAGCGTGGTCTACAAAGTGAGTTGCAGGACAGCTGGGGCTGCAGGGAGACTCTGTTTCAAAAAGACAAAAAATAAATAAGTAAATAAATAAATTAAATGTTTTAAAAATAATAAGGGCCAGGTGTGGTGGCACATGCCTTTAATCCCAGCACTTGGGAGACAGAGGCAGGTGGATCTACATAGTGAGTTCCCCCCAGCTGGGGCTAAGGGGAGACCCTGTCTTAAAAAAAGACCAAGGGCTAGAAAGATGGCCTTGCGGTTAAGAGCACCGACTGCTCTTACAGAGGACCCGGGTTCGATCCCCAGCACCCACATGGCAGCTGAGAACTGTCTATAACTCCAATTCCAGGAAAACTCCAGTTCCAGGGGAATCCGACACCCTCTTCTGACCTCTGCGGCATTGCACGACACGGTTGCACAGAGCTGCAAGCAGACAGTACATTCATACACATACAAAATAAATAAAATTTTAAAAAATTTTTTAAAAAGACCAAAAATAAAATTAAAAAAATAAATAAGTAAAATAGAACAGAGTATAATGTGCTAAACTTGAGGATTTTTGTTCTGTTTTTTAAAGGCTGCTGAGAAACTAGGTGAAACAGAGAAACTTAGTATAATGATCGAAGAGTGTGGAGGCTTGGACAAAATTGAAGCTCTGCAGAACCACGAAAACGAGTCTGTTTACAAAGCCTCGTTGAGCTTGATTGAGAAGTACTTCTCAGTAGAGGTGAGCAGTGGTAGTGTGTGCAAGTGGAAGATACTCAGATGGTTATGTTCATCCTTCGTGTGTACTTTTAAAATTAGACCTGCACTCTTAAACAGAACAGGTGTCATATATAGGACTTAATATTTTTATTTCCTTCTCTAGTTTTGACTTGATGATATTGAACCTAGGATATTCAAAATTACCAGTTTACTTTCAAATGAGTTTATGGAGGTTAATATGGGATTTGATGAAGTGGGCCCACCCTAGGACATTACTCTGTGTCTAATAGGCACTTGTCCTGCTGTAAAGTGATGGGTAGACAAGACAGATCTCCCCTTTTCTGTAAGGAGTGTGCCCTCAGATCCTTCTAGAACTCAGGTATTGGCAAGTTTCAACATTCCCTTCTCCTTAATAAATGTAGACTTTCAGACATGATATTGCCAAAAATGAATTAGTGAGCTATATTTTTTTGTTTTTAATATTTCCAGGAAGAAGAAGATCAAAACGTTGTACCAGAAACTACCTCTGAAGGCTATACCTTCCAAGTTCAGGACGGGACTTCTGGGACCTTTAACTTTTAAATGTACAACTGAGGCACAATGTTGTATACTGTGTTCAGTACAAATTTGTCTGTTTCTCTACTCTCTTTTTAAATGTGGTTTGTTACTGTAGCACTTTTTACAACGAAACTATACTTGAACAGTTCTAAACTGTACATACTGTATGAAGCTGTCCTCTGAGTTTCTTACTTCTATGTGGAATTTCTTATCTCGCAGTGCCCTGTAAATAAATTTTAAATTCCACTCTTTTATTTATTTCCCATGCCTGTGTTTCTCTAACTTGTGGCTGTTGATATCACCTGAGCCATTTGGTGTGAATAAGTCCAGGTGGTCCTGATAGTAGATGCCCTTTGATGTAAGGTTGATGTCATCAAGGATGTGGAAATTATCACTTTCTTCCTGCCGGATTCTGGGTCTTCAGGCTCTCGTCTGGACTGTTTCCCTCCGGAAAAAAGTAGTGGCTAGCACTTAGTGCACATCCTCTTAGCTGCTGTCACACCTTGCCATGTTGGTAAGAAAAGTAGATGATGAATCTTGCTAGATGTGGGAACACTTGGTAGGGAGAGGCAGACAGATCTCTGAATTCAAGGCCAGCCTGTGGCTACAGGGAGATCCTGTCTTAAAATTTTTTTTTTAAAGAATCTCCTCAGAGTAGAATTAATTTCTCCAAACTTCAGGACTAAGAGCAAAGAAGTTCCAGCATTAGGGGGCTGGAGACTTAGCTCAGGGGTTAAGAGCACTGGCTCCTCCAAGATTCAATTCCCAGCACCTACATGGTGGCTTAGCAGCCACCCTAACTCCAGTTCCAGGGAATTCAACACCCTCTTCTGACCTCGCCACCATTGATGACATGGGTGCACTTAAATACATGCAGGCAATACACTCAAACATATAAAGATAATATTATCTTTAATCCCATCACTCAGGCAGAGGCAGGTAGGTTCCAGGCCACCTGGGACTACAAAAGACCAAGCAATAATAAATACTAAAAAATTTAATGTGAAACTTTCAAAAGTTTACCTGAACTTTTTGTTATTGTTCCTTTGATTTTGAGGGGTTTTGTTGAGACAGGTTCTCCCTGGCCTTGATTCCACAGAGATCAGCTTCTGCCTCCTGAGTGCTCAGATTAAAGGTGTGTACCTTTTTTTTTTTGGTCTTTTTGACCCAGCTGGCCTGAAACTTGCTCTGTAGACCAGGCTGGCCTTGAATTCATAGAGATCCACCTGCCTCTGCCTCCCAAGTGCTAGGATTAAAGGCATGTGCCACCATGCCCAGCTCATACCCACCTTTTTTTAAAAAAAGCCTGCATGCATATGTAAATGTATAGGTCAGAGGTCATTTTGCAGTTTTCCTTCCATCCTATGAGTTCCTGGGTTTGAACTCAGGTCATCTGGCTTGGTGGCAGGTACAGCTACCTACCCAGCCATCTCTGGCCCACTGTATGTCTTTCTGCTCATTTTGACTGGTGGAAAAGCATCCAGTAAACATCTTTCAGGAGAATCTGACAGCTCTAATGTCTTTTTCTTATAGCAGCTGTGCTAGAGCAGGTGGAGATGTAAATGTAAGACTGAAGAGTGGGGCTGGAGAGATGGCCTAGCGGTTAAGAGTGCAGACGGCTCTTGCAGAGGACCCGGGTTCAATCCCCAGCACCCACATGGCGGCTGAGAGCCGTCCTTAACTCCAGTTCCAGGGGAATCCGATGCCCTCTTCTGACCTCCATGGCATTGCACAACACGGGTGCGCAAACTGCATGCAGACAGTACATTCATACACATGAAAAACCGTCCTTAACTCCAGTTCCAGGGGAATCCGATGCCCTCTTCTGACCTCCATGGCATTGCACAACACGGGTGCGCAAACTGCATGCAGACAGTACATTCATACACATGAAAAACCGTCCTTAACTCCAGTTCCAGGGGAATCCGATGCCCTCTTCTGACCTCCATGGCATTGCACAACACGGGTGCGCAAACTGCATGCAGACAGTACATTCATACACATGAAAAGTAAAATTTTTAAAAAATGAACTCTAACTTCAACAAAATTTTTTGCCACTTCTATTATAGTACACCATGTCTATATTAAAAATAGCTTGCTGGGCTGGAGAGATGGCCTAGCGGTTAAGAGCGCCGACTGCTCTTACAGAGGACCCGGGTTCGATCCCCAGCACCCACATGGCGGCTGAGAACAGTCTGAAACTCCAATTCCAGGAGAACTCCAGTTCCAGGGGAATCCGAGACCCTCTTCTGACCTCTGCAGCATTGCACGACACGGGTGCACAGACTTGCATGCAAACAGTACATTCATACACATACAGAAATAAAATTAATAAAAAAAATTTTTTTTAATAGCTTGCAAGTGCCTACTGATTAGATCAGGGCTTGCCAGGACCACCTGAAGCACAGGTAGGAGCCGGGCACTTCAGCCAGGCAGATTTTAGGATAGATCTACTCCTGGGTTGTTGCTTGATTGATTTGTTGGTTGGATAGCTAAATCTTTGTCTTCTGAGGCTGGCGGGGTAGAGTTGTCCTGCAGGCTGGGATTAAAGGTGGGCCTGTTAAATCCTTGTCTGTGCACGCCTTTAATTCTAGCATTTGGGAGGCAGAGGCAGGCGGATCTTTGTGAGTTCAAGGCCAGCCCGGTCTACAGAGTGAGTTCCAGGTCAGTTGGAGCTACAGGGAGACCCTGTCTCGAAAAGACCGGAAAAAAAAAAAAAAAATCCTTGTCTGGTGTGGCAGAGTTGCCCTTGTAGCTGGTATTAAAAGTGGGCCTGCTTCCCTTCCTTCCCTTTTCCCTTCCCTCCCTTCCCTCCCTTCCCCCCCTTCCCTCCCTTCCTTTCTTTCCCTTCCCTCCCTTCCCTCCCTTCCCTCCCTTCCTTTCTTTCCCTTCCTTCCCTTCCCTCCCTTCCCTCCTTTTCTTCCCTCCCTTCCCTCCCTTCCCTCCCTTCCCTCCCTTCCCTTCTTTCCCTTCCTTCCCTTCCCTCCCTTCCCTCCTTTCCTTCCCTTTTCCCTTCCTTCCCTTCCTTCCTTCCCTTCCTTCCCCTCCTTCCCTTCCTTCCCTTTCCCCTTCCCTTTTCCTTGCCTTTTCCTTTCCCTTCCTTTCCTCCCTCCCTTTCTCCCTCCTTTCCTTCCTTTCTTCCTTTTTCTTTTCTTCCTTTCAAGTTACAGCAGTTAAAGCAAAATAACCAAGAAACAAATTCCAGTGTTGTGGGTTGGTGAACTTGTTTTGCTTTATAGGTCAAAGAGTTGAACTTGGTATTTTAAAACATGTTTCTCTAATGCTAAACACAATTTTCAAATCTTTTTACTTCCGTTTTCTTTTGGTACAGCCAAATGTTCAGGTTGTTTTAAGAGTTCCTAATATTTTAAAAAATCAAAATAAATTTGTTCTGTAAAAAAAAAGTGGGGGCTGGAGAGATGGCCTAGCGGTTAAGAGCGCCGACCGCTCTTACAGAGGACCCGGGTTCAATCCCCAGCACCCACATGGCGGCTGAGAACCGTCTGAAGCTCCAATTCCAGGAGAACTCCAGTTCCAGGGGAATCCGAGACCCTCTTCTGACCTCCGCGGCGTTGCACGACACGGGTGCACAGACTTGCATGCATACAGTACATTCACACACATACAAAAATAAAAATAAAAAAAAAATAAAAAAAAATAAAAAGTGGTCCTGGGGGCTGGAGAGATGGCCTAGCAGTTAAGAGCACTGACTGCTCTTGCAGAGGACCCGGGTTCGATTCCCAGCACCCACATGGCTGCTGAGAACCGTCTGAAACTCCAATTCCAGGAGAACTCCAGTTCCAGGGGAATCTGACACCCTCTTCTGACCTCCACAGCATTGCATGACACAGGTGCACAAACTTGCATGCAGGCAGTACATTCATACACATACAGAAATAAAATTAATAATGAAAAAAGATGAAAAATTTTAAAATGCACAAAAGTGAAACAACCAGGAAATATGGGACACTATGAAAAGATCAAACCTCCACATAATAGGAATAAAGGAAGGAGAAGAATCTCAAGAGAATAGTATTGCTCAGATCTTCAACAGAATAATAGATGAAAATTTCCCCAAACTAAAATAAGACAAACCCATACAAATACAAGAAGCACATAGAACTCCAAACAGACAAGATTAGGAAAAAAAACTCCCTACGCCATATAGTTAAAATGCTAGACACCCAAAACAAAGACAAAATTCTGAAAGCCACAAGAGAAAAACAAGTTACATATAAGGGGAAACCCATCAGAATTATGACTTACTTCTCAGCACAACCCATGAAAGCAAGAAGAACATGGAGCAAAGCATTCCCAGTGTTAAAGGACTATAGATGCCAACCCAGGTTACTATACCCAGCAAAAATGTCGATTATTGTTAAAGGAGAGAGACAAAAGTTCCATGACATAAACAAGATGATAGAATACATGTCCAGAAAACCAACCCTTCAGAAAATCTTGAAGCAATTCAAATGACAGAGGAGCAACTATCCCCAAGCACCTAGAAAGAGAAACTAATAAAAACATAACTGCAGAAGTAGAAACCAAGACTAAAAATGCAAATGGATAATAAGGTTAAAGGAAGCAACACAGATCTTTCAATTATAACCTTAAATATTAGTGGACTAAACTCCCCAATCAAAAGACATAGACTGGAAGATTCGATTAGGAAACAAAACCTGTCTATATGCTGCCTACAAGAAATCCATCTCAATCTCAAGGATAGGTGCCAACTTAAGGTGAAGGGATGGAAAAAATATTCCAAGCAAACAGTACCAAAAAGAAAGCAAGTGTTGCTATTTTAATATCAGACAAAATAGACTTCAAAGTAAAAGAAATCAGAAGAGACAAAGAGGGCCATTACATCTCTATCAAAGGAACAATTGACCATGAAGTTTTCACAATCATGAATATATATGCACCAAACTCTGGTGCACCAAACTTTATAAAGACAATTCTCCAGGACCTCAAGGCACAGATTAACCCCAGCACACTAATAGTAGGGGACTTCATTCCCCACTAAGTCTTTTAGACAGATCAACAGGACAAAGAATAAACAGACATCTGAACTGAATGATACAATACACCAAATGGACCTTACAGACATCTATCGAATATTCCACCCAATCACCAGGGAATAAACTTTCTACTCAGCACCCCACGGAACATTCTCCAAAATAGACCATATACTGAGACACAGGAAAAAACTCAACAAGTACAAAAAGATTGAAATAATCTCATGCATCCTATCAGACCACAGTGCAATAAAGCTCAATATCAACACCAGGATAAGCCCTACAACCTACAAAAACACATGGAGATTAAACAACACTCTCCTGAATAATGAATGGGTCAAGGAAGGAAGGAAGGAAGGAAGGAAGGAAGGAAGGAAGGAAGGAGGAAAGAAAGAAAGAAAGAAAGAAAGAAAGAAAGAAAGAAAGAAAGAAAGAAAGAAAGAAGAAAGAAAAACATTCCTGGAACTGAATGACAATGATAATACAACACAACAAAACCTATGGGAGACTTTAAAAGCAGTCCTAAGAGGACTGGTGTAAGCATGTGAAAGATGTATTGAGACCACACTTGCAAGTGTACAGTTGGTTTCTGGAATGCCAGAGAGTGTTACCAAAGGCCACTAAATCAATAAAGCAAATACTGGTCTTCTTGAGTCAAGCAAGACTCCTCCATCAGCATCAGCTACAACTTGCCTGCCTGGAAATACTGTGCAGCAGTGGCAGCCATATGTCTGTATATCCCAAATATAATTGGCTAGAAGCTCTCTTCTTGGAGGAATAATTCACGGCCTATGCCACAAGCTTACGTCCTCTATCGGTTAGGAGATATTATAAGCCACACTAAGACCTTGTCATCTTTTACAGAAAAACTATAGTTCATGGATTAGCATACCATCCAAACATCTGTGTCTATACCAACGTAACCTACCATAATAATTAGTACTGTTTAAATGCCTGTATATCTAATTGCTTGTGCTTCATTAGTAGGATTGAAAGGTTATTCCTGGATAAACTGCCAACCCATGAAAGGAAACAGCCTGAATTGATCAGAGTCCAAAATGACATCTCCAGAGAAAGTAGACTGTTTCAATTCTTGCCCACTTGAGCCCCTTTTCTAAAGCCTAGGGAACAATATGCAGAAGAGGGGGAGTGGTAGAATGTAAGGGCTGCAATTGGGGTGAATTGTGAAACTACAGCAATATAGACTGGACACTTATTTGATCAACATGATTGTACATACAAGCCCCTACAGCTGGATGGTGGGAGCCTTGGACTGTGTGGGTTTGGGCATAGCTGCTTGCAAATTGGTTTTACATGAAGGATGCTACTATTCATTACTTATTGTTAAAAAAAATCAAATAGAAAAAAAAGCATTCCTCGATCTGAATGACAACTGAATGAACATGACAAAACCTATGGGACACTTTAAAAGCAGTCCTAGCCAGGTGTGGTGGTGCACGCCTTTAATCCTAGCACTTGGGAGGCAGAGGCAGGCGGATCTTTGTGAGTGCAAGGCCAGCCTGGTCTACAGAGTGAGTTCCAGGACAGCTGGGGCTACAGGGAGACCCTGTCTCAAAAAGACAAAAAAAAAGAAAAACAGAAAGAGCACAAGTGAATGATCTAACACTACAGCTAAAACCACTTGAGAGACAACAACAAATGAACCCTAAATGCAGCAGACAGGAAGAAATAACAAAAATCAGAGCAGAAATCAATGAAATAGAAACAAAGAAAAAAATACAAAAAAAATTCAATGAATCCA